>CAJVGK010000015.1:0-109613 GCA_910950805.1 Acrocephalus scirpaceus scirpaceus | reverse complement strand
TGATGTATATATGTCTGTATCTGTGAGAATGTATATGTGTATGGTGATAGAATAAGGGGTGGATTATGTTCCTAGGTTACAATGTAAAATTGTGCCCAAGTTGTATTCTATCCCCATGAGCCGTTGGAGCAGGGTGGGCAGTGTTTTTCCTTATCTCTGTTACGAGCCTAACAATGCTTGCCACATGACTCATAGATAACTCCCTCCGGGAGTTATCTCTGTTTAATGGGCCTCAAGGACCCACTGCATGACTCATAGAATGAGATAAGCCCATTGGGAGATGCTCTGCCAGGGGAGGAGCCAAGCATTCCCACCTGGATAAATCCAGGGTTTGGGACAGCACAGCAGCTTTTTATCCACTGACTCCAGAGGAGACAAGAGCTACCAGACCTTTCTACAGGATCACTGCTTCGACAAGATCATCTCATCTGGACTGCCGCTACCACCTACAGGGTGTCAGGTTGTATTCTGACTCTGTCAGTGGTTTTTTATACTATTACTTTTATTTTACTTTCTTTTATTTCTTTTCTTTTCCTCTTATTAAATTGTGTTTCTGACTTGGAGTCTTTCACTGGTTTTGCTTCCAAACCAGCACAACCAGAAACATGAAAAGGGTCAGTATTTATAGTTTCTAAAGGGCAAATATAAGGCTGGTGTTCTAGGAGTTATTTGTACTCAATCTGATCTACAGAAAACCAGAATTAAGAGCAGTAAGCAAGGCAAGACCTCACTGGCTTTTTCTTGTCGGTTTGGTTTGGAGTGATGGAAGGCTGGACAAGACTGGGGGTCTCTCAGTGTTGCCACCTGAGTCCTGTGCTGGTACAAACCATGTTAAAATGTGGTTTTCAGTAATTCTGAGGTTTTCATTTGTTGTTCTGTGACTCTTGTTAGTGTCAGTAGATGTGTGATGTTCACTCAGTTTGATCTTTGGATATTGAACTTAAAAAAAGTATCTATTTTATTTATTTAAAATGTAATGAAATAATAATTTCAATAACAAGCCTTCATAGAAATAGTTTTGCTGTTGAATTGAATGGCTAAAGTGATTAACCACAGAATGATTTCAATATGATTATTGAGCTTCTTTATTTCAGGTCAAATGCAAGACATGAGATGGCTGAGATTGGAAAGATCATTTTATTGATCATTGGTAGAATTCTAGAATATTAGTGGTCAAGAAGGGTGCAAATTTTTGCTTCTCTGCAGAGACCATGTGAGAAGGATGTGTCTGAACCAAGGGATGAACATAATCTGCATTCCACACAACACTATTGTGGTCATCAGCTTGGAAATTTATCTTGCACTCATTTTTCAACTGAATTCCCCTAATGTCTCTGTTCTAAACCAGATAAATGAGCAAACAAGAGAAAGCCCCATTGCACTGATTTCTAATTGTACAGGAAAGGGCACTGTGTGGCTTGTGTAATTACATGTTTTGTTTTCTCCTGAAATCATACGAATTTAAACAATGGTTTCAGGTAATTTATCATATTTTTCTAGGACAGGAAAGATATTTGTATTCTTTATTCTGAGTAAGAGTAGAACACACCAGCAAATATATGGCAGAATATGGTGTGTTCCAAGAAAATGTCTAATTGGGTTTTTTTCTCCAAGAAAACATTACATCCCAATAGAAGAGGAACTATAAGAACTAGTTGTCTTGTGATTTGATCAAGAAGTGTATTCCTCCTTACTCCAGCCAAGTTTGAGCATGAATATCTTGAATTGATTTTGAAGAAAGCAGACTTGGCAGGATTCCTCAAGTTACAGAGAATGATTCTCCATTTAAAGCAGAGCAGCATCTATCCACACTGCCCTGAGAAATAAAGTGCCTCCTCAAACTCTGCCAAAAAGAGACAAAACTGTGATATGTGGCACACACACACACAAATGTCAATAAAGCTTGTAGGAGAAGCAGTGAACAAATTACTGATGCATAGAGGAATATCACTGTGAGATGCCAGATTGCCTATAGGGATTCATCATGCCTGGATATCAGAAAATAGGTGTGATGTACTGCATCGCATCAAACACAGAGAAATTTTATTAGGAAAACAGATCTGCAGACTTTACGATACTCTTTATGTACTGGTATTTTTGAAAAAAATCATATCTTATAATTTACTGTATACATGGGACCAGCACCATGAAGTTGCAATAGGAATTGTGTCTGCTTTTCAACACCACAGCACTTTAATACCTCCAGTTTCTATACCTGAATAGAACTTTGTCCTAGGGAATTTTGCTGTGGTGCATTTAATAGACATCTTATCTTCCACACAACTGGAATCCTAACAGATCTTGGTAACAGAACACCAATTTCTTTACTACACAGGATGTGAATGTAGTAAGTTCTGAGCTTTTATTTTGCTGGAAATCATTAGGACTTCTGACTGACACATCATCAGATGTTAAAGATTTGTTATTATTTTCTCTATTCATTTAATCACAAATCAATATTTCTGCTCCTTATACCAGTAATTGATGGAGCAGTTAATCTTGTCACAGTTGTTCTTCCATCTTGTGAGGCAACATATAATTATGACCTTGTGTCACTTGTGTTGATCTTGTTTAAGAGATTCAAAACAACCTCTGCATAGAAAGGAAAACATCAATTTTCTTGGCAGGTCTTGGATTTGGAAGCATAATTAGCTGATGTAAAGGAACAGTCTATCAGTTGTGTTTGCATGACATTTCTCTTACAACCCTAATATAAATGTCTAGTTTCCAGAAATAATCAAAATATATTTGGCCATTTTTAGTTTCTTGAAACAGGCAAAGTAACCAAAATGTGAAGCATGATAAAACTTACAAATGATACAGTATTTTGTACAACCTCATGTTATTCAAAAATTCTCTTTGTTGTAATTTTTTCAGCTAATAGACTGGTTTGTGTTTTGTGGTATTTTCTGTACCCCTTTCTGA
This sequence comes from Acrocephalus scirpaceus scirpaceus, assembly GCA_910950805.1. Classification (NCBI taxonomy): domain Eukaryota; kingdom Metazoa; phylum Chordata; class Aves; order Passeriformes; family Sylviidae; genus Acrocephalus; species Acrocephalus scirpaceus. The sequence goes on along the minus strand of CAJVGK010000015.1, from coordinate 106,688 downwards.
CTTACAGCTAAATCATAAGCTGTTATCAAGTGAAGTCCCTCCATTTATAGCAAAATTAGTTTTGTCACTTGGGTTTGTGGAGTAGGAACATGAATTTTACACAAAAGAGAGGAAGAAGGATATATATCTATTTGAAACTTGAATCATCATTTACACTACTCCTTTAAATTTCTCCTCATGTAATTTCTGCTTTCAAGAACTAATATGTGATTTCTTAAAAAATGTTCTGTGTAGTATACCAGTAATGATAGAATGCATCAAGGTCCCATGATATTGGGTGGGAAAACATGCTTCAACAGGACTTAAAAGCTTTTCCATGAGCATGGTGACCTACAGGACTCTAATATACAGATGTGCACTGCTCTCATTATTAGTTGTACCTTTTGAAGCTGTTTATCCTGTTGCACTATGTCAGAAGGAGAATGGATGGGTGTAGAAGGGAATACAGGTGACCTCACCCTGATAAGTAACAGCTGTGTTAATTAACCAATACAGCCTTGCCCCTGATGAGTAACAGCTATATCCAATAAGGATGAGGGAGATAAAAGAGGGGGTTAGGTGGTAAGGGGAGGATCAGCATGGAAGAGGAACATTGAGGAGCATGAAGGAGAGAATCATGAAGCAGGATCCTGGGGAGAGAGAATCACTGCTGTGAGGTCAGTTGGGGTCTGCAGTTAGAGCCTGTTGTTGGAACCAGCAGCCATAGTCTAGCTAGGTAAAAGCCTGCGTTCAGAGTCTGCAAACTCATACCTGCAGTCATAGTTTAGCAGGAAATAACCAGCAGTCAGAGGCTGCAAGGGAAACATACAGTAGGAGCTTGCTGCAGCCAGAGTCAGTGAATGGTTGGAGTCAGGATGACTAAGCTGTGAAGAGGAATAAACCAGGACGTGTTTAACAAGAAGTCTGTGCCTCAGATCATTTTTACCCTCTAATAAGGGGGCTGCTGCAACAGATGGGAAATAGTATCCCAAATATTCCAAACTTCTCTGTTCTCCATTACAAGCCTGGGTCTCTGTACATCACTTGTGTCTGGAGGTCACTGACAGTAAGCTGGCCACACCGAATCAATGGAAATGCAGATTTCCAGCCAGAAATGCTTTGTCTGCCTTGCAGAAGCTTAATTCTTGGCAGGATTCAGTGAGGAGGCAGGGAAGAAATGAAAAAAAACCCCACACTTCCTACTATTTGAGTACAGTCTATGAAGGGGTTGCAGTGTCTTTATGAACTTTATGACTATGGGCAAAATGTTAAAAATCAGGTTTTCTGAGCTTGTTAAGTAACAGCTTTACCATGACAGGCTTCGAGAGCATGGCCTGACCTTTTTAATACAATCTAAAATTAGGCATTTAATGCTGACACATAACAGTCTATGCAAATATTTAATAAAGCTCTGTTGTTGAGGTGTGTAGGCAACTTAACTTTTTGCTTAAGTTAAAGAATTTTATTTCCAGAACTATAGTTCCAGCAAACTTTATAAAACCTGGAGAAGACACCACTGGTTTCAGTGGGCTTTGAATCATTTTAATTGTTGACCAGAAATTCTACTTCTTAAACCATGTTTACTATACAGGTAAAACAAAATTTAAAGAATCAGGCCCTGCACATCAAATTGCTGTAACAGATTTTAAAGTATCCTTATAATTCTGTTTTATCCAACTTTGTGACTCTTCTTGCTGAGTACTTTTTTGTACAAGTAGCTTGATTGGTTTTTGGTAGCTTTTTCCTAAATCAAAACAGCTCTGCTCCATCATCTCCATGGGATGATTTAGTTTTCAATCCCCTTTCCAGAATCACTTCAGTGTAGAATACTCTCTGGCACAGAATTTGCTTTGCGAAGCAATCCATGTGTTTGCAGTCTCTGCAGCAGTTTGGGGATCTGTCAGGATAGGAGGTGTTTCACCAGAACAGTGGAATGATTCTGGTGTTATTTTGGTTTTTAAGATAACAGAGGAAAAAACTTTACATTTTTGTGAATGTAAACTATAAAATTGAAGTATTTTTGTTATTTAAAGAAGTATTTATTTTTATTTTGTTATAAGGCCACCAGCTGAGGAGCTGCCACTGGCAGGCAGTAATTCCCATCACAAGGCTTCTATGGCTAAAGATGATGATTTGTCTTTGTGTTCATGGAACAAAAAAATAAATGTTTTTCCTAGGAACTGCCTGAGGGTCACGGAGGGAGTGAGAATCCCCTGACCATGACACGGCAGGTGCGGAAGAACCACCCTGCCCCAGGGTAGGAAGGGGAGAGGCATTTGCTCATCATCTGCTTTCAGTTTGTATCCTGATATAACCCAAAACTCTGATATAAAACCCAAATTCTGATATTGTTCTGTCCTTGGAAAAGCCTTCCTCTCTAAACACCTACTCTTAGGAGTTTTCTATTGCACACTGCCATGTTTTATTCATGTGGTGTGTTTAGATAGGGCCAGTTATCTAAAAAATGTGTTGATTGCTTCCCTGCTTAGGGGCCCATCCATAAATGATGAGAAAATTCCTTCCAAGATGTGCAATTAGTTCTCAAGTTCATGGTACTCTTGGAGCTTCCAGAGTTGAGTTTATGATTTATAAAGATGTGTTCTCATGTATGGTATCCATATGTTGCCTGTGACAGCTTTGGGCAGATGTGGTGATTAGGCTGTTAATTGGTGAGATAGGTGTAAGGTATAGAATATGCAATTTGTGGTGTATTTGATATTTTAAACTCTTGACTAGTACCTTATAGTTTGGTTCTAATTTGCATTCAAGATGTCTTTAAGAACAAAAAACCCCATATGAAAATGAGCAGCTCTGCTGCTACTGGATAAAAAACCTGATTTTTTTTTTTTTAATATGTTCTGCTATGGCAAAGAGAAACTGATGAAAATAGCAAAGTTTAGACATCCTTTTGGAGTCCAATACATGTATTCTGGCACCAAGGAGAACTTTTTTCTCCTTCAGGAATTGGATACAACTAGTGCAAAATTCCAGATATCCTGAGTTTAACAAGAATTGCAGAATATAAGTAAATTTTTTTTTCCTTTTAAGTCATGACTTTAAAAAAAGAAAAATAGCAATATATTTAGTTTTTGTGTTTCTTTTTAGAAATTTTGGGAACAGTGCTCTCTGCTCTCACAAATGGTTAAATGAGAAGTAAATTACTATGGCTTCCTCATCTCTGTGTGTGGAACTCAAGGGGTTGGAAGAAGTTGACTGCTGCTCCTCTGGAATTCATGGAATGTGTTTGCCTGGGCTCTTGGCAGAATTGTGTTTGGAATAAGTAGGACAATATAACACAATATTACCAATATAACAGCATCCCTGCCCTGATTCACAGCTACTGGAACAGTAGACACTCTGAAATGTGGATTTTACCTGTGAGAAATGAAAATTATTAACTGGCAGCAAGGCAGTAAAGCAAAATGCATTATGTATGAAACAGGTGATCTTGAAAATTGCCATACCAAAGGATTTTACACAAATGACTGAAATCAGATTGACTTCCATTTTTAAACAAATAAAAATGTGTTTTACGTTGGAGTGCATCCAAGAGCCACATATGTGGTTCCACATAGTTTCTTATTGTGGTTCCATATTCTCTTGCCAGTGGTTCATAGGTGATTTTCCTTTTGTTTGTTTTAGCAGAGACCTAATTTTCAGATTTGAGGCATGAGCAGATTTTCAAGTACTAAAACCAGAGCAATTTCCACTTGATTGGTAAAATGTATTCATGTAGTACAAACACACAAATAAAATGCAAAGAAAATGATATTATGAATCATGCTATTAACAACTTGATTTTTTTATCTTTTTAGAAGTCAGTAATTGAATTATAGTGAATATATATTTGAATTTGCAGAACAATGTTGTATTCACTTTGGAGTTGTAATGACCTGCAGCTTTTTAAGGGGCTTGGTGTTGGGTTTGGTTTGATTTTTGGGTGGTTTTTACTATTTTCTTTCTTTTTCTATTTGTTCAGGCATCTCACTATTTCTTTCTAAGAAAATGAAAATAGCCATCAGAGAGATCTTCAGCTTTTTCCCCAAGATTTCTGTTCTCAACCTTTAGCTTTTATGCCGCTCCAATGCAAAAATGTTCCACTGCTAAAAGCAGGACCGTTTCCTAGTGTTACTGGTATATAAATGAATTTGACACTGCATATTTTCACAGGTCTCTGAAATAAGTTACAGGATATTTTTAAAGTATTTCCTGGGTGGCTGCTAGATGCATTTTCCCAAATGTGGACTGTACTTACTCTTCTAGTAAAAAAGGGACTTCAGCTTTAAAGGGATTAATTTGCAACAATTAAAATAAATTACTCCTTATGCTGTATATCAATGTGATTGAGTTTAATTTGTTCAGCATGCTCACTGCCTGTTGTGTATTTATAATTCTGTTCACTCTTTCCAGCATTTTGATACAAGTTTTAATTAACACTCTTCCTATTAGTTGCAGATTACTATCAGGAATAAAGAATTCTAAGAATTTATCAGTTGCTTGTTTTCCACACCTTGGCTGCTTCTTCATGTGGTTTGAAGCACCTGTGTTTTGGTCATTAACTTTTTATTTCCTCAAGTGAAGAGCATTTCTTACTCCCTGTGTTGGACAAGTAATAAAAAGAACTAAAAATAGTCTATTTTTAAAGCAGTGAAGACCCTGAAGCAGGAGAGCACAAAACTGTAAGCAAGCTGTGCCTCTCAATCCTTTTGTTGACTTAAATGGATGTGGGGTGATGTTTTGTCCTGGTGATAAGAATTTCCAGTTTCATTTTGTTCTTCACTGAATAAAAATCAAATTAAAGAAACCTCATTGAAGTCAGTACCATCACGCTCATAAAAAATAGATCAGAGAATGAATCAGTCCCTTAGTGGATTTAGAGTAAAATCATATGAGGGAATGAATTTGAAAGCCCTGATAATATAACAAATTGCCTGTTTCTCTTTGAGGTAGGTCTTTTTCTTTGAATATGATAATGAAATATCCTGTGTAGGGAATGGATCCTGTGGATAAATATTGATGGCTGCAAATAATTTATGTTTGAAACACTATGGGGCATGACAGTGAGTTCAGGTGGGTTGGTGGCATTTGTGCCTTAAAAAAATTAAGGGGGATTTCTGTCAGGCAACAGCTTTGTGGTGTTTCTTATTGTGCTGGTTTGGAAGCAAAACCAGTGAAAGACTCCAAGTCAGAAACACAATTTAATAAGAGGAAAAGAAAAGAAATAAAAGAAAGTAAAATAAAAGTAATAGTACAAAAAACCACTGACAGAGTCAGAATACAACCTGACACCCTGTTAGGGTGGTAGCGGCAGTCCAGATGAGATGATCTTGTCGAAGCAGTGATCCTGTAGAAAGGTCTGGTAGCTCTTGTCTCCTCTGGGAGTCCAGTGGATAAAAAGCTGCCTGTGCTGTCCCAAACCCTGGATTTATCCAGGTGGGAATGCTTGGCTCCTCCCCCTGGGCAGAGCATCTCCCAATGGGCTGATCTCATTCTATGAGTCATGCAGTGGGTCCTTGATGGCCCATTAAACAGAGATAACTCCCGGAGGGAGTTATCTATGAGTCATGTGGCAAGGCATTGTTAGGCTCGTTAACAGAAGATAAGGAAAAACACTGCCCCACCCTGGCTCCAACGGCTCATGGGGATAGAATACAAACCTTGGGCACAATTTTACATTGTAACCTAGGACATAATCCACCCCTTATTCTATCACCATCTACATCATACATTCTCACAGATACATACATATATACACAGATCGAAACCTTACACACTAATTCTAGTTCTCACTTAAAATTAGGTCTCCTTGTGGTACACAACGGGTCTCTCCATCTTTTTGCATTACCCACCAAGTATAACCAGGTCCTTGAGCAAAAACAATCCCACAGATGGGTCTGCCTTTGCCTGAGGTGGGATTAATCCAAACAGTCTTTCCTAAAATCCCTTTCATGTGTACCACAGGGACTTTATCTCCATCCACTGTGTGCAAGGGTTCAGACTGGGCAGGACCAGCTCGATTGATGGAGCCTCGGGTGTTGACCATCCAGGTGGCTTTGGCTAAGTTTATGTCCCAATTCTTGAAGGTCCCTCCGCCAAGTGCCTTCAGGGTAGTCTTTAATAGTCCATTGCACCGTTCAACTTTCCCAGCAGCTGGTGCATGGTAAGGGATGTGATATATCCATTCAATACCATGTTCTTTGGCCCATGTGTGTATAAGGCCATTCTTAAAATGTGTCCCGTTGTCAGACTCGATTCTCTCTGGGGTGCCGTGTCTCCACAGGACTTGCTTTTCAAGGCCCAGGATGGTATTCCGGGCAGTAGAGTGAGGCACTGGGTAGGTCTCCAGCCATCCTGTGGTTGCTTCTACCATGGTCAGCACATAACGCTTGCCTTGGCGGGTCTGGGGAAGGGTGATGTAGTCAATTTGCCAGGCTTCCCCATACCTGTACTTCAACCATCGTCCACCGTACCACAGAGGCTTCACCCGCTTGGCTTGTTTGATTGCAGCGCAGGTCTCACAGTCATGGATGACCTGTGAGATGCTGTCCATAGTAAGGTCCACCCCTCGGTCACGGGCCCATCGATATGTTGCATCTCTTCCCTGATGACCAGAGGCATCATGGGCCCAACGAGCTAGGAATAATTCTCCCTTGTGCTGCCAGTCTAGATCCACCTGTGATACTTTCACCTTGGCAGCTTTGTCTACCTGCTCATTGTTGCGATGCTCCTCATTAGCCCGACTCTTGGGTACGTGTGCATCTACGTGTCGAACCTTCACGGTTAGCTTCTCTACTCGGGTAGCAATGTCCTGCCAAATCTCAGCAGCCCAGATGGGTTTCCCTCCGCGCTGCCAGTTGGCCTTTATCCAGCGATTCAGCCATCCCCACAGGGCATTAACTACCATCCATGAGTCGGTGTAGAGATAGAGCCTCGGCCACTTCTCTCGTTCAGCAATATCCAAAGCCAGCTGGACAGCTTTAAGCTCTGCCATCTGACTCAATCCACCTTGTCCCTCGGTAGCTTGTGCAACTCGTTGTGTGGGGCTCCATACTGCAGCTTTCCATTTCCGGTCAGCGCCTATAATTCGGCAGGAACCATCAGTGAAGAGGGCGTATCGTCTTTCAGTCTCCGGTAGCTCGTTATATGGTGGGGCCTCCTCGGCACGTGTCACTTGCTCCTCTTCTTCTTCAGAGGATAATCCAAAAGTCTCACCTTCAGGCCAGTTCGTTATAACTTCCAGAATCCCAGGGCGATTTGGGTTTCCAATACGGGCGCGCTGTGTAATGAGGGCAATCCATTTGCTCCAAGTAGTGTCGGTTGCATGATGCGTGGAAGGCACCTTTCCCTTGAACATCCACCCCAGCACTGGCAGTCGGGGTGCCAGAAGCAGCTGTGTTTCAGTGCCAATTACTTCTGAGGCTGCTTGAACTCCTTCATAGGCAGCCAAGATTTCCTTCTCCGTGGGAGTGTAGTTGGCTTCGGACCCTCTGTAGCTTCGACTCCAGAATCCCAGGGGTCGACCCCGAGTCTCACCAGGCACTTTCTGCCAAAGGCTCCAGGACAGGCCATTGTTCCCAGCGGCTGAGTAAAGCACATTCTTCACATCTGGTCCTGTCCTCACTGGGCCAAGGGCTACCGCATGAGCGATCTCCTGTTTGATCTGGACAAAGGCTTGCTGCTGTTCAGGGCCCCAGTGGAAATCGTTCTTCTTGCGGGTAACCAGGTAGAGAGGACTCACAATCTGACTGTACTCAGGGATGTGCATTCTCCAAAAGCCTATGGCGCCTAGGAAAGCTTGTGTTTCCTTCTTGCTTGTTGGTGGAGACATCGCGGTGATCTTGTTGATTACTTCTGTGGGTATCTGGCGACGACCATCTTGCCACTTGACTCCCAGGAACTGGATTTCTCGAGCTGGCCCCTTAACCTTACTTCACTTAATGGCAAAACCAGCTTTCAGTAGAATCTGGATAATCTTCTCTCCTTTCTTGAAGACTTCTCCTTCTGTGTTCCCCCATACAATAATGTCATCAATATACTGGAGATGTTCAGGAGCCTCGCCTTTTTGCAATGCAGTCTGGATCAGTCCATGGCAGATTGTGGGACTGTGCTTCCACCCCTGAGGCAGTCGGTTCCAGGTATACTGCACACCCCTCCAGGTGAAAGCAAACTGAGGCCTGCACTCTGCTGCCAAAGGAATGGAGAAGAAGGCATTGGCAATGTCGATGGTCGCGTACCACTTTGCTGCTTTGGACTCTAGCTCGTACTGAAGCTCTAACATGTCTGGTACAGCAGCGCTCAGTGGTGGCGTGACCTCATTCAGACCACGATAATCCACAGTCAGTCTCCATTCTCCACTGGACTTACGCACTGGCCATATAGGGCTGTTGAAAGGTGAACGAGCCTTGCTGACCACCCCTTGGCTCTCCAGTTTACGAATCATCTCATGGATAGGAATCACAGAGTCTCTGTTGGTGCGGTATTGCCAACGGTGCACTGTTGCTGTGGCGATTGGTACTTGTTGCTCTTCAACTCTCAGCAGTCCCACAGCAGAGGGGTCATCTGAGAGACCAGGCAAGGTATTCAGTTGTCTGATGTCTTCTTTCTCCACAGCAGCTATCCCAAAAGCCCAACGATATCCTTTTGGGTCTTTGAAATATCCATTTCTGAGATAGTCTATGCCAAGGATGCATGGGGCCTCTGGGCCAGTCACAATGCGGTGTTTTTGCCACCCATTCCCAGTTAAACTCACTTTGGCCTCCACTATAGTCAGCTGCTGGGACCCTCCTTTCACTCCAGAAATAGAGACGGATTCTGTTCCTACGTACCTTGATGGCATCAGGGTACATTGAGAGCCAGTGTCAACCAAAGCTGTATACTTTTGTGGGTCAGATGTGCCAGGCCATCGGATCCACACAGTCCAATAGATCCGATTGTCCCTTTCCTCTACCTGGCTAGAGGCAGGGCCCCCCTATTCCTGGTCATGGTACATGCTACTCTCTTCCTGTAAATGTGTTCCTGAGGTTCCTTTGAGAGGATCAGTCATATCATCATTCCTATGCCGTCTGGAGTTTTGTGCTCGAGAGACTGGAGCAGCATTGACTCTAGATGAACTTCTTGTGGTAGGGGTCTCTCTTTTCAGTTCACATACCCGGGCTGCTAAGGAGGAGGTGGGTTTTCCATCCCACTTCCTCATGTCTTCTCCATGCTCCCGAAGAAAGAACCAGAGGTTACTTCGTGGAGTGTATGTTCTCTCCCTGGCTGGGGGACGCCTGCTCCTAATGGCAGAGACTCTTGTTGGTTCTGGTGAGACGTGGTAAATTTCTTCCTTAAGTTCTTTTTTCAGTTTCTGATGGCCCTCTTCAATCAAGCTTCGGACTTGCTCAGCCAGCCTTGTTTCCACGGATGAGACATGGGTACGAAATGGGGCGGTGACAGTGTCTTCATAAATTCTTAGTTTATTGACCAAGACTCCCACCCTGTCCTCGCCTGCCCTCCATTGCAGCGTTGCCAGGTAACGGGAATACATCTCTGGTCCAAGCCGTGCGAATCTCAACCACATCTGCGACGTGCACTGGACTTCATCTGGGCTTTTAGGAAATCTCTCGTCCTCTGAGAAAATGATCTCCAGCACAGCCAATTCCCTCAGGCATCGGATACCTTGTTCTATTGTGCTCCACTTTCCTTGGTGCACCTGGAGATGATCTTTACAAAGGTATCTGTCCTTCACACTTGTTAGCAGTCGTCGCCAGAGGCTGAGAGTTTCTTGGGTTCTCCCGATCCCCTGGTCAATGACCACATCCCGGGACAGTGATCCCAGTTGCCTGGCCTCACTTCCATCCAGAATGGTGTCATTGGCTGCAGCGTCCCAGATACGGAGCAGCCAAGTCAGGACGGATTCATTTGTCTGGCGGGTGAATTCCCTCCGCAGGTCACGTAGCTCACCCAGGGACAGAGAGCGAGTGATGATCTCTGGCTCTGTCTCTTCTGCTGTATGAAGGTGCAAAGGTCCTGCTGCATCCTCATCAGTCACTATGCGGACTGATTTGCTCTTTGCTTTCTTCTTCTGAACAGGAGCAACTGCTACCGGTTTAGGCTGTTCCAGTTCAGTGATGGTTTGTGTGGAGATGCTGGCATTTTTGGCTTCTTTCTCCTCTGTGGCAGTCTGCGTGGACGTGGGCACTGTTGCCTTGATTTCGGTTCCTTTCTCCTCTGTGACAGTCTGTGTAGATGCGGACACTGTTGCCTTGATTTCGGTTCCTTTCTCCTCTCTGGCAGTCTGCGTAGATGCGGACATTGTTGCCATGCTTTTGGCTTCTGTTTCCTCTGTGACAGTCTGTGTAGACTCGGACACTGTTGCCTGGCTTTTGGTTCCTGTTCCCTCTGTGACAGTCTGCGTAGACTCGGACACTGTTGCCTGGCTTTTGGTTCCTTTCTCCTCTGTGACAATCTGTGTAGACACAAAGGCTGTTGCTGTGCATTTGGATCTTTTCTCTTCTGCTTCAAGAAAACATTGCACTTTAAGCATGGTGCAGGCTGTGCAGAGAAGAGAAAGCAGTACTAACAACAAAATTATGCTGTCCTTGGTATCCAGAGAGAACTCAATATTTTCAAAAACTGCTGTATCAGGCCTAAAAGACGGGGAAAAAATTATTCTTTATCCCTCCCCACTGCGGCTGGGTGAGATTGTTGAGACCCCAAACAAAACATCCTAGACCGGGACAAGACAACAAAATTGAGTACATATTCCGAATTGTGCTCATTGCCTCGGAGGTTATCATGCAATAGACATAATAGACCAATAAAGCAATTTTAGTGCAATACCCTGGTTTACACCAGAATATTAAGATCTGCAGATACTGCCCCATGTGCGGAAAGATATAGAGAGCTAGGTACAAGACAGATGTGAACATGCTGAGCATCATGGTGAAAAGGTGTCTTTTTTCCCAATATAAAATTGTAATTCTGACTTTTCTCAGTACCTCGAGCCCCACGTTGGGCGCCAAAAATATGTGCTGGTTTGGAAGCAAAACCAGTGAAAGACTCCAAGTCAGAAACACAATTTAATAAGAGGAAAAGAAAAGAAATAAAAGAAAGTAAAATAAAAGTAATAGTATAAAAAACCACTGACAGAGTCAGAATACAACCTGACACCCTGTTAGGGTGGTAGCGGCAGTCCAGATGAGATGATCTTGTCGAAGCAGTGATCCTGTAGAAAGGTCTGGTAGCTCTTGTCTCCTCTGGGAGTCCAGTGGATAAAAAGCTGCCTGTGCTGTCCCAAACCCTGGATTTATCCAGGTGGGAATGCTTGGCTCCTCCCCCTGGGCAGAGCATCTCCCAATGGGCTGATCTCATTCTATGAGTCATGCAGTGGGTCCTTGATGGCCCATTAAACAGAGATAACTCCCGGAGGGAGTTATCTATGAGTCATGTGGCAAGGCATTGTTAGGCTCGTTAACAGAAGATAAGGAAAAACACTGCCCCACCCTGGCTCCAACGGCTCATGGGGATAGAATACAAACCTTGGGCACAATTTTACATTGTAACCTAGGACACTGGTCATAACACACCAAACCATCAGGGTGCTAAACCAAATGCTATACTATATTGCATTTATCAGCTTTTAACTTCCCTCAAAGGAAGGAGGAGCTTATGATTTAGAGAAAAAAAACAGGTCAGTATCCCATCTTTAGTGGGAAACTTTGATCTTTTGTCTAAATATTTGTGGTTGTCAAGATGGCCACAACACTCAGAGTGCTTCAATAAAACTTCAGAAGGCTTTAAGTATCAGCACCTCGTTATCAAGGAGCCTTTCATACCTTTTCTCTGTAGTCTCCCAAGGGCAACTCCACACACCTCTGGCTCTTTCTCTCCTCTCTTCCTTCTGCAGTTCTGGCTCGCTCCTTCCCATCCCTAGCACAGCCACCTAACCCTGTCTGTCCCTTGCACGACCTCCTGTCCTTTCCTCCTCACAACACAGCCAGCAGACTCCAACTGAACTCTCTCCCAGCTAACTCACTCTATCACACCCATAGCTGGGAGGGCAAGGCTGTTCCCACTCTTGGATAATTTAACACAGCTGCAATATATCGGGGGCAAGATTGCCTTTAGCACTAAGCACTATCTCTATTTGTCTCCCCACAATCTGTCTCCCCACAAATATTGTCTGCAAGACAAGAACAAAATAATTGTGTGCTGAGTTGGATTCAGGTAGGTTACAGTACCTGCAGACTTCCATGCGTTTGGAGCTTAGCATCAGTGAGTTTAAATGCCTCAGCCTCTATTAAAAATTAAAGATGCATTTTTATTTACTCATTTTTCACACAGTGCTTTTGCAAATTGTCTACAGAAGGCTTCATTACGATGTTTTAGCAAGCAGGCCACCTAGTGTCTGACAATAACAAGTACTCTGCAATGACCTGAAGTGTTCACAGGGAGTAACACCATTAAACTCACCTGGACAGCAAATTTGTGTTGCCAAGCGAAACCTCTGCAAAAGTAATAAAGTCCCCCTTGCCCTCAAGCAGAATTGTGACAGTTTCCTTTAACAATTTTAAATGTGGAATAGATACACATCTTTGTCATGTTAAGAAAATCACACTTATTTTCTCTAAGAATTCATTTTGTAGGTAATCTAGCTACTTATAAGATTTCAGTTATTGCAGCCTCTTGCTGAAAAAATAAATGTCAGTCTTTTTTTACGAAAAGGTTCTTCCCCCAAAGGGTGGTGGGGCACTGCCCAAGCTCCCCAGGGAATGGGCATGGCCCTGAGGCTGCCAGAGCTCCAGGAGCATTTGGACAGCGCTGCCAGGGATGCACAGGCTAGGATTGTTGGATGTGCAGGGCCAGGAGCTAGACTCAATAATCCTTGTGGGTCCCTTCCCACTCAGCTTATCCTGTGGTTCTGTTTTCCTGTTATTCTCCAATACATGTAATTTCCAATTTAATAAAACAAAATTAAGAATAATGTCATATTTTAATAGCATGAGTGGCACATGTGGCAGTACTGTTGCAAGAGCTATTTCCTCCTAATTAATTTGGGTCTGTAGCGGCATGTTTTCTATCTTTTTATTTATTGTTAATATTAATTTGTTCTGTAATGGTTTCTCCCAAGTTCCCCCCTGTATTTCTCCCCATTTGGTTTCCCCCTGTCTTTGTTCTCCACAGCCTGTCACTCTCTGGGAAGCCTCTCCTCTTCTTCCAGAGTGTTCGGAGAGACTTGGTCCCAGATTGGAGCAGGCTGGGGAACCCCCACCCCTCATTTCCCATTCGCTGTCTGTGTGACATCCATATTTCCCTTATTGGCTTTCCCTCTTGTGTCCACCCCCTTCTCCCAACCCCGTATAAGTTGTAACCACGCCTCTGGCACGGCGACACTCTTGAGAGAGGCTCAGAGAGAAGTGTGGCTCCCCTGCGAATAGCAGGTGACAATAAAAACCATCTAGCCACAAAGTAGCCTCCTCGCTTCCTACCTTCGTCAAGCCTCACCGACATCTCTCGTGCAGCTCTGACCCACCGGGGGGGTGGCAGCCGGTCCGCCTGCTGCTGCCAACCGAGTTTGGAAGTATCCCGAGCCAGGGCTAGCCGGGAACAGCTGGAAGCCACTTTCCAGCCGGGCTCAAGGGATATTTTCATGGGTCAGTATTTTAGAATCCAATACGGTGTCTTTTAAGATTGTTGCTGAAGTTTCTATAAACATCAAGAGATAAAGTGCCTATTAGGCTTTCTGTTTCATCTTGGCGATATACTGGTTCTCTCTATACTGGAATGAAAATTCAATAATCTCAAGAAGCAGGCAATAGTCCCTCAAAGTAAAAGAGACTGCTTCTTTCTTTACTCAAACTTAAATTACCCTCAGTGCTTTCCTCTGAATAGTGAGATTTTTAAGCCCATGGAAAGGCTATGTTCAAAGGTATCAGAAGATACTGGAAATATTTTCTTATTCAGATTTTACAGACTAATCTTCAAATATCCTCATTTGACATGTGACCATGAAAGTAAGTCACATCACAAATCATTTAGTCAGAATCAGTGATTTGGTACCCCTGATATACAGTGGAATTTGGGCTCCCTGGGCACCTAGAAATGTGTATCCAATGCTGTATATGTCATCCAGTGCTCTGAAAGTCAATTTTTTTTCCCCAAAAACCTATTTACTCTGGAAAGCATAATACTCTGAATTTCCTGGTTCAATTTAAAAACTTATTTAGGATTTGTGTGTCTACAGATATGTTTGTATACATGCAGTGCTTATATAGAAAAGGAATAAGGAAAAGCATACAGTGGAATAAATTTCTTTTGAGCATTAAAGCAAAATTTAATAGAACATGCCCACTATTTAAAAAACTTCCCAAGGTAATAGAGATTTTCTTTCCCCAAGATACTGAACTACGTAGGCAACTGTGACCATAAAACTGCCCCAAACTCTCCAACACTGTTTACATTGCACTGCACTTCCTACTGATGAGATTTACTTTGATGGGCATTTGTATTTACAAAACAAACACCCCAAAAAATATCCAGGCCAAGGTGTTGCATCTGCCTAGAACAGGAATTAAATTCTGAATGTGTTTCAAAAAAAATTAATCTTCTCTGTGATAAATTAATCCTCCCACATGCCAAATTTCAATTCTAATATGTAAATTCACAACAATAAAATTCCCCTGTAGCATTTTGTGAGCTTTTTTGGAGTTTCACAGGGAGAAGGTCTTATCCTTTCTGAAATCATAGTTTTATTACCCATCTCTTGATATCTAGGAGTCAGGTATTAGAAGGACAAAGGACACCTATCCACACCCCTTTGATAACTTTTCCTTTTGTGATCTGAAAGGCACCACACCTCCTCAAACATTAATAACAGGAAAAAAAACCCCAAAAAAACAAAACAACAAAAAAAACCCCAAACAAATTGAGCAAATACTTAATCCCTGCCCCAAAGAATCTGGTGACTGTGTGACAGAGCCAGGAATGTCTGGGATGATTTAAAAGAGAGTACATGAACAAAATCATGACATGACCGGGAATCTCTCCCAAGGTGGATTTTTAGTTGGATATGAACGTTATATATGAAAGCAGTATTTATCAAAACAATCCAATCCAATACCAACATGCTGGAGAGAGCATTCCCACTGTGGTCATGGGCTAAATTGGTCTCTCATGGGGACATCATAATATAAGGATTATAAGGATTAGTTTTCAGGTTTGTTGGAGCTGCAGAAGCAGAAAGAATTTTAACTTTTCCCAGTCTTGAAGAATCAATTATGAAGCAGGATGCAAAAAGTGGAAATGCTGGCTGGAAGAATGGCTGCACCACCAATGCTGCTTGTCCTTTCCTGCCTAGCAGTTTTCCTTCTCTTGGAGTGACAACTGTAAATGAACTTAATCTAAGTACATGTAAGAGGACCTGTGCCTGGTTGTTGTCATCAGTGTGTAACATCCCCTGAGTGACAGGTTATCTCTCTCTGCTGAGTGCTCATGCATATTGACAAGGATGCTTCCTGCAAAAATTATAACACAGAGAAGTATTTCTTTAGCTGTATCTTGCCTTCTAGGCTGCTGCACAGTGCCACAGGACAGTCTGCTCACCCAGACTTTTCTGTGGTTCCTACAGCAGCTGCATTCTTCCATGTCCTTAAGATTCAGGATCCTTCCCTGGAAAACTAAATTTTTTCCCCAATACAACTGAAAGGATTTAAAGGGAGTGAAGTCATGCATAACAAGGCATGTCCTATTACCAGACTAATCTATAAGGCTCTGTCTTTATTCTCTCTATCTTCAGCATAAGTCCAGCGTAGAAATAGAAACAAAAGAGTTTGGTATCCTCCTGGACTGCAGTAAGCTGGGGGGACAATGGAATTGGCTGCTGGAATTCCAACACTGGCATCTGTGATGCCTTAGCTTTTATATTTTCAGATTTTGTGCTACCTAGGGATGTAGCCTCGTATTAGGAGCTGTACTAAGCTCCCTCTACGGAGCAGTTAGACAAAACAAATCCATTTCTGCTAGAAGACCAAGGACAACTTTCAGCCCAAGAACACAAACAATGATAGACTGAGGGGTGGAACAAGAAGTATGGGACCTCACAGCCTGGGGCTGTAATTAGACAATTGGACCCCAATATGCAAATAGATTTAAACTCATAAAATGGCAAAATCTCGTGACTGCGGGGCCATCTTTGTTACCACTTTCAGCCCACCCTGGGTGCAGCCTTGCATAGGCTTCTGTAATGCCCAGGGTGGATTCTAGGGACCTTTTAATAAATCCTGATTTTATTCTCTAGTTTTGCCTAGCCTCTGTTTCAGGTTAGCCTTCCCAAGGCAACAGATTCTGGCGACTCTGTCGGGATGGTGAGGCATCTGTGAAACTCCCCTGGACCAGGAGAACACCCCGACTTATTTTGAGAGGGGACAATCCCTGCTGTGGCCCAGGAGGTGTCAGAGCTCATGAATCCAAAGCTCTGGGGACCTGACAGAAGCACGTGAGTAATTGAATAAAAAGTATTCTGTTCAGCACCCGAGTCAGGCAGGGGCTAGATTGCATTGCAGCTGGCATGGCGCCAGCGGTGGAGTCAGGAGAAGAATCCTCTGCTCTTGGATCTTGGAAAGGCTGCTGGCATGGCACCAGCGGTGGAGGGGAGGGGAAGAATCCTGCTCTTGAGTGTTGGCAGGGCTGCTGGCATGGCGCTAGCGGTAAGGAGGGGAAGAGAGAGAATCCTGCTTGAACTCCGAAGGGCGGGAGTTGAACTCCCGCCCTTGCTTGTTTTTTCTCACTCTCTTTTCAGTCATAGTTGATAAAGTATGAGGTGTGCATTTTTCTGTAAGGGTTGCAATGATAACATCCCAAGAGATAGCCCCCTAGCATTAGTCTTAAGAAGCTAGACTGATATAACTGGGGGGGATTCCTTATTCCATAAATCTAAACTTACAAGACTTTCAAAGCATATGTGGCCAACCTATGAACTAGATAATGACCAGAAGTAGCCTGAATTCAGAAGTCTCGATAAGATATTGATATCTAGTTTAATTTCTCACATACGTGAAGATCGATATTTTGATGAACTAGAATATGCCCGTCTGTTCATAATAGCTTCTTGCCAGAAGCCAGAAAAAAAGGACCATATACTAGTCTTAAAGAAAAAACAGGGGAAAAGTAAGAAAGACAATGAGTTAATGTGGAATAGTGAATATAAAATCAAGGAAGAGGCAGAGTTTGACCTTGTCGCCCCTGATCTGAGAGCGGGCCCAGGTCCAGGCAGGGCTGCTGCACCCCCACCCCACCAGCGCTGCCCCTAGCCCCACCGGCACCACCCCTGGGGGTGGGGGGGGGGCCCTCTGCCCCTGATCCCGCCCCTGCTGATGACGGTGCCGGCTCCGCCACCCCCGGCCCTGCCTGCCATACAGCAAGCAGGGAGAGAGGGGCTCTGGCCACCACCACCACCCCCCCTGATGGGGGTGGGCCCTTCATCCCCATCACAGCCCCCGGTCAGAATGGCAGGGCCACTGCTGCTGCTGCCCCCAGTTGGGCCGCCCCAGCCCCTGTCCCCAGCAGGGTCCCTCCCCCCAGTGAAAGAGGAGGGGAAAGGGGGAGAAGACAGCCAGCGTTTGCAGCCCACGGCTCCGCCTCTGGAAGAGGTGCCCAGAGAAAAAGCCTGCTGTAAACGGGGCAGAGAAACAACCTTCTTTAAGAAGAGTGATTATCCCTCTGCTCCCAGGCCTGCAAGTTTCCATAGCAACCCTGGACGCCAAGGAGCTGCCTCAGATGATGTCATTGAGGGGTACAGGCAGACAGCTCAGAGGCAGCGGTGCTGCAAATCCTGTATAGCCCTTCCTGGGATCAGGAACAGGCAAAACATTATATGCTACAACAGAAACAACCAAGTCAGACAGCACCAGGGGAGAAGATGAGATAGATATAGAAGAAGAAGATGAGATCGAGCAGATCTTGGGCAGGCGGAGAAGAAGTAAAATAGCTACACAAGCCATCAGAGAACGTAGCCCGATTGCTAAACAGATCAGGGCAAAGAAGCAAGAACCAGTTTTACAAGCTCCATTGAGGCAAGCTGTCAGCAACCAGAGACCAATGTATGTGAAGGTCCCATACTCCCTTATTGAGTTAGAGCAGTAGAAAGCTACGGTAAAGAAATACAAAGAGAACCCAGATAAAGTAGCAATGTTAGTAGAATGGGCAATTAACTCACAACACCCTGACTGGGCTGATTTGAACTCTATGTTAGACACGTTACTTGACCCTACAGAGAAAAGAATAGTTAACAAAGCCATCATTACCTCAGTCGAGGCAAGCATTGCAAATAGATTACTCCAAAGCACTGTCCCACAGATATATCCCCTTAAAGATCCGGGACAGGATCAAAATACACCAGAACAATTAGCAAGGTTGAAATGATATCAAACCCTAGTAGTTTATAGACTAAAACAAGGGGTCCCTAAGGCTATAGATTAGTCAAAGATTTATGAAGTAAAGCAAAATTATGATGAATCACCAACTGATTTTTTAAACAGGTTAAGAGAAACTGCCATCAAATATACAGATTTAGATCCAGAATGAACAGACAGAAAAGCCCATCTAGTGCTTTTGTTCATAGGTTGATGCCTTAGCTTTTATATTTTCAGATTCTGTGCGTGCTGCCTAGGGATGAAGGCTCGTATTAGGAATTGTACTGTGCTCCCTCTACGGAGCAGGTAGACAAAACAAATCCATTTCTGCTGGAAGACCAAGGACAACTTTCAGGCCAAGAACACAAACAATGATAGACTGAGGGGTGGAACAACAAAGATAAGACCTCACAGCCTGGGGCTGTAATTAGACAATTGGACCCCAATATGCAAATAGACCTAAACTTATAAAATGACAAAATCTCGTGACTGCAGGGCCATCTTTGCCACCACTTGCAGACCACCCTGGGTGCAGCCTTGCGTAGGCTTCTGTAATGCCCAGGGTGGATTCTGGGGACCTTTTAATAAATCCTGATTTTACTCTTTAGTTTTGCCTAGCCTCTGTTTCAGGTCAGCCCTCTCAAGGCAACAGGTCAAGCTTCAAATAATATAAGGAGAAAATTGCAAAAGATAGAGGGTGTTCGAGACATAGATAAGCTGCTAGAAGTTGCCTAGAAAGTGTTTTGAGATAGAAGTTCAATTGAGAAAGTTAAATCCCAACCTAGCAAGAAAGCAACTCAAGAAAAGTCATCTAAGAAAACCTCCCCTACAGAGAGAGATCAGTGTTCCTACTGTAGAAAGATGAGCCATTAGAAAAAAGACTGCCCAGCACTGAAAGAAAAATCCTCAGTCCCCAGCTTCCCGTGCCGCAAGAGTCAAGTGACTCAGGTTCTGAGTGACGGAGACCGAAGGCTTCTTCTCCAGCAAAACCTTTGGTTGTAGCTAAGGGTCCTGGTTTGGGACAGAGTAGGGGGAGAACCCCTAAAACAAACCTCCAACCACCCCTCCTCCACCCCCCAGCCCTGGGTTCGGGAGGGAAGAAAAACTCCTTGGAGGAAAAGTGGAAAAACCGGTTTATTAATAACACTCCCCACACAAAAGAAAAAAAAACGGGTACTGTGGGAAGAGGTGCCGAGCTTCTGTGTAGGGGTCAAGGGATCCCCAGGCTTTCTCGGGTCCGGTCAGGTCCAGGAGCCGGTCCTAATCTTCGAGAAGGGGGGAAAGAAAAAAAGGAAGAGGGAAAAAACAAGCAAAGAATAGCAAGAATAGCGAGAGCAAACAAGCAAGCAAGCCAAAGCCGGTAGCAAGCCAAGCAAGCCTCAGTCTAAAGTGAAAGGAAAAACCCCGCAGCCCCCCCCACCAGTGAAGGCCCGCCCATCAGCCGCAGTCCTCGCCGAACGGGGGGGAAGGGAGCAGCTGCTAGACACCACAATAGAGTCCCACGATATAGGATATAGAAGTCCCTGTCAATGCAGGACATTCCACCCCTTATCCTATATCGTAGACACACAATAATAAAAAACTTTCATTCCACTTACTCAGACTTCCAACACACATTTCCATCCGTCCCACTTGCTCAGATCCTTGACACTTACACGTTTCCTGCTGTTTCATATCTGACTGATTTAACGCACATATGAATCTTACCCCACATTCAGATCTCCCTGAGGTACACATCGTATTGTTCCATCTTCCTGCATTATCCACCATGTATAACCCGGTCCTTGAGCAGAGACAATTCCATGGACGGGTTTGCCTGTACTCGAGGCAGGGTTGATCCATACTGTCTTTCCCAACAAACCTCTACCATGGGCCACTGGGGCTTTATCTCCATCTACTATATTAAGGAGCTGAGACTGAGCAGGACCCGCTCGGTTGGTGGAACCTCGGGTGTTAACTAACCCGGTGGCCTTTGCTAGATGCTGCTCCCAGTTTTTTAAGGACCCCCCACCCAATGCTTTCAGGGTGGTTTTTAACAACTCACTGTATCTCTCCACTTTACCTGCAGCTGGTGCATGGTATGGGATATGATATACCCACTCAATGCCATGTTCCCTAGCCCAGGTTTTAATAAGATTATTTTTGAAATGAGTCCCGTTGTCTGACTCAATTCTCTCGGGAGTACCGTGCCTCCAAAGGACCTGCTTTTCAAGGCCCAGGATGGTGTTGCGGGCTGTAGCATGGGACACAGGGTAAGTTTCCAACCATCCCGTGGTGGCTTCTACCATGGTCAGCACATGGCGCTTGCCCTGGCGGGTTTGAGGCAGTGTGATGTAATCAATCTGCCAGGCCTCCCCATACTTGTACTTAGACCACCGCCCCCCATACCAGAGGGGCTTCATCCGCTTGGCTTGCTTAATGGCAGTGCACGTCTCACAGTCTCGGATAACTTGAGAAATGCTGTCCATGGTTAGATCCACCCCTTGGTCTCGTGCCCACTTGTAGGTGGCATCTCGACCTTGGTGACCTGAGGCATCATGGGCCCATCGTGCTAGGAATAACTCTCCCTTGTGCTCCCAGTCAAGGTCCATCTTCAACTCCCCTATCTTTGCAGCTCGATCTACCTGCTGATTGTTTTGCTGCTCTTCATTAGCTCTACTCCTGGGGACATGGGCATCCACATGGCGGATCTTCACAGGTAGGTTTTCTAACCGGGCAGTGATATCTTTCCACTCTTCAGCAGCCCAAATTGGTTTCCCTCTGCGCTGCCAGTTCGCCTCTTTCCATTTCTTCAGCCATCCCCACAGAGCATTGGCTACCATCCAAGAATCAGTATACAGGTAGAGCCTTGGCCACTTCTCTCTCTTTGCAATAGCTAGGGCCAGTTGAATGGCTTTGAGTTCAGCAAACTGACTGGATCCGCCCTCTCCTTCAGTGGCCTCTGCGACCTGTCGTGTGGGGCTCCATACAGCCGCTTTCCACCTCCAACTCGTTCCTATGACACGGCAGGAACCGTCAGTGAATAAAGCGTAACGTGCTTCCTCTGCCGGCAGCTGGTTGTACGGCAGAGCTTCCTCAGCCCGGGTCACTGGTTCTTGTTCTTCATCTACAACGTTGAAACTTTCACCTTCGGGCCAGTTTGTAATTATTTCCACAATTACAGGGCGATTCAGCTTCCCAGCTCGGGCGCGGTGTGTAATGAGGGCAATCCACTTGCTCCAGGTAGCACTGGTGGCATGGTGGGTGGAGGGAACCTTTCCTCTAAACATCCATCCTAGCACCGGTAGTCGGGGTGCCATGAGGAGTTGTGCTTCCGTGCCAATCACCTCCGAAGCAGCTTGGATTCCCTCATAGGCAGCCAAGATTTCCTTTTCCGTTGGGGTGTAATTGTCTTCAGACCCCCTGTAGCTCCGACTCCAGAATCCCAGTGGTCGGCCTCGGGTCTCACCAGGTACCTTTTGCCAAAGGCTCCAGGACAGACCCTGGCTCCCGGCTGCAGAGAAGAGTACATTTTTTACATCTGGTCCTGTCCTGACTGGGCCGAGGGCTACAGCATGAGCAATCTCCTGTTTGATCTGGGTGAAAGCTTGTTGCTGCTCAGGGCCCCAATAGAAGTCATTTTTCTTACGGGTAACCAGATAAAGGGGGCTCACAATCTGACTGTACGGAGGAATATGCATCCTCCAGAAACCTATGGCACCCAAGAAAGCTTGTGTTTCCTTTTTATCAGTTGGGGGGGACATAGCTGTGATTTTATTAATGACATCTGTAGGAATCTGACTCCGTCCATCCTGCCGCTTCACTCCTAGAAACTGGATCTCCTGAGCAGGTCCCTTAACTTTACTTTTCTTAACCGCAAAGCCGGCTTCCAGGAGAATTTGGATGATTTTCTCCCCTTTCTCGAACACTTCCGCTGCTGTGTCTCCCCACACAATGATATCATCAATATACTGTAGGTGTTCTGGAGCCTTATCCTTTTCTAGTGTGGCTTGAATCTGTCCATGACATATGGTAGGACTGTGTTTCCACCCCTGGGGCAGTCTGTTCCAGGTGTACTGCACTCCCCTCCATGTAAAGGCAAACTGAGGCCGGCATTCTACTGCTAGAGGAATAGAGAAAAATGCATTAGCGATATCAATAGTGGCGTACCACTTTGCTGCCTTGGACCCCAGCTCGTACTGCAATTCCAGCATATCTGGCACCGTCGCGCTCAAAGGTGGAGTCACTTCATTCAAGGCACGATAATCCACAGTTAATCTCCATTCTCCATCAGATTTCTGCACCGGCCAGATGGGGCTGTTGAAGGGTGAGTGGGTTTTGCTGACCACCCCTTGGCCCTCCAGCTCTCGAGTCATCTTGTGAATGGGGATCACGGCATCTCGAGTTGTCCTATATTGCCGACGATGCACTATTGAAGTAGCAATCGGTACCATTTGTTCTTCCCCTTCAAACGTCCTACTGTGATTGGGTTCTTGGACAGTTCAGGCAAGGAATTCAATTGTCGAATGCTTTCTGCCATCACCGTTGCTATTCCGAAGGCCCACCTGAACCCTTTCGGGTCTTTAAAATACCCACTACGGAGGTAATCTATGCCCAAAATGCATGGGGCCTCTGGGCCAGTCACAATAGGGTGCTTCTTCCACTCATTCCTAGTCAGGCTCACATCTGCCTCCACCAACATATAGGCCTGTGATCCCCCAGTCACACCAGCAATAGAAACCGATTCTGCCCCTACATATCCTGATGGGATCAATGTACACTGCGCACCAGTATCAACCAAAGCCTCGTAGTGTCGTGGTTTCAATGTGCCAGGCCAACGAACCCACACAGTCCAAAAAACACGATTTTCCCTAACCTCTACCTGGCTAGAGGCAGGGCCCCTCTAAGCATGATTATCCTTCTTTCCTTGGGTATATGTCTTAGAGGTTCCTTCAAGGGGATCGGACCTGTCATCATCATCATCATACTTAGCATCCTGGCTGCGAACAACTGGAGCTGCTCTTTGTTTAGTGGGAGCTCCTCTTTGAACCCTACCTTCTTTCAAATCACGTACCTGTTGTTTTCCATCCCATCTCCTCATGTTTTCTCCAGATTCATGCAGGAAGAACCACAACTCAGCTCATAGGGTGTATCTTCTCTCCCCATCAAAGAAGTGCCTGCCTTGGAGACCAGGGCCTCTAATTTGCACGGCCGAGATTTGGAGGAAATCCTCCTTAATCTCTTCCCTGAGCTTCTTATGAGTCTCCTCTATCTTGTCTTCTAGTTTCTGCAGTCGTGTTTCCATGGCTGCAATTCTGGCATGGGTTGGGCCATGTACAGCATCAGCATATGCTCAAAGCTTTTTTGCCATATCGAGCACAGTCTCATGTATCTCCTCCCGCTTCATTATCGCTAGAGCTGAAGTGTATTCAGTTGGCCCGAGCCATACAAGTTTTCGCCACATCACAGGAGTGCATGGTACCAAGTCTGGGTTCTTAATGTTTAAGTCATCTGAGAAGATGATCTCCACCACTGCCATTTCTCTTAAACGTTGAATCCCTTGTTCTATGGTCTTCCACTGGGTCTGCTGCAGACAGAGATCGTCTGCACACAGATATCTTTGTGCCACACTTCTCAGGACCCATTCCCAGAGACTGCAGGGGGTAGCCTCCCTCATTCCTTGGTGAATAACTGGATCATGGGACAGGGAGCCCAAATGCCTTGCTTCAGTACCATCCAAAATTGTAGCCTCGCCTGCAGCATCCCAAAGACAGACCAACCAACTAATTATAGACTCATCTGGTCGTCAAGTGTAATCCTTTCTTAGGCCTCGAAGGTCCTTCAGGGGAAAGGACTCAATAGTGGCTCCTGATCTTGTACCAGTGTCTGATTGGGTGTCGTCGGGAGGCCCCGAGGGTCCTTCATCTGCATCATCCTCCACTGGTCGATCAGTTTTGTGTGTTCTCTTTGCCCCGGCAACTGCCAGTGTCTTAGACTCCCTGTCTGGTTCAGCTGTTGGCCTGGAGCTCGGAATGGTAACTAGTTTATCTCCCTGTTCTCTTTCTTCTATCTGCTGCCCTTCAGTATCTAGCAGAGTATGATAAACATATGCCCGGGCCCAGCTCACTGCAATAACCCTTTTCTCCTTAGTATCACCCTGGCACATCTCCTTTAAGTACTTTGCCACCTCGGCTGGGTTCTGAATTTGTTCAGATGGGAAGTCCCAGGCTATAGGATCAGAGAATTCCTTTAAAATTTGGCCCATATCTTCCCATTTCCCACTCCACTCAAGATTTCTCTTACTTGGCTTTGCCCCTACATCAGAAATCTCATTAGCCCTTTTGGAAATCTCAGCTTTCATTTTATATAAACTGCAGACAGTATAGACGAAACTTACTAAATTAAATGCCAGGAAGATGGTTTCTTTAACACTCAGGGGAAACTGAACATTTCCTAACAACTCAAAAGAAAACAAAGAAAGCAGAGGCCGAACAAACTCTTCCTCTGCTTCTCCCCCAGCAAACTGAGTGCACAACCACAAGAGTGAACCATATACTATGGGAGTAGATTCGAGCATCTTAACAACCCTCCTATAAAACATCACCACCAAGCCCAGTCCAATAAATATTCTGGTTAGTGCCCCACGGCTACACAAACTACGTATTAGAAACAGTACCAGAGCTATTTCTGGGTAAGGAAATAACCCTAGGCACCACAAAGGTATTAAGACTTCAAGAAACCCCAGGGACCAGAAATATTGGCAGACTTTCACCCCGAATAACATTATAAGTCCAGAAAAACCCATCCCAGCACACCCACAAAACAATTAGAACCACCAATACTATTATTAAGGTTTTTCCACTTTTCTCTGGCCTCGTTTCCCGGCCAACGCACCAAGAAATGTCCCGGTTTGGAACAGAGTAGGGGGAGAACCCCTAAAACAAACCTCCACCACCCCTCCTCCACCCCCCAGCCCTGGGTTCGGGAGGGAAGAAAAACTCCTTGGAGGAAAAGTGGAAAAACCAGTTTATTAACAACAATCCCCACACAAAAAAAAAAACAAACGGGTACTGTGGGAAGGGTGCCGAGCTTCTGTGTCGGGGTCCAGGGATCCCCAGGCTTTCTCGGGTCCGGTCAGGTCCAGGAGCCGGTCCTAATCTTCGGGAAGGGGGGAAAGAAAAAAAGGAAGAGGGAAAAAACAAGCAAAGAATAGCAAGAATAGCGAGAGCAAACAAGCAAGCAAGCCAAAGCCGGTAGCACGCCAAGCAAGCCTCAACCTAAAGTGAAAGTAAAAACCCCGCAGCCCCCCCCACCAGTGAAGGCCCGCCCATCAGCCGCAGTCCTCGCCGAACGGGGGGGAAGGGAGCAGCTGCTAGACACCACAATAGAGTCCCACGATATAGGATATAGGATAGAAGTCCCTGTCAACCCAGGACACTAAGCTAGAAAAAGAGGACATTGAATTTCTAATAGATACTGGAGCTACTTATTCTGTGTTGAATGCTTTAGAAGAGAAACTGAGTCATGATACTGTACAGGTAGTTAGGGCCACCAGAGTAACCAAAACACAGCCTTTCTTTCAACCTTTAAAATTTAAGCTAGGGAAGCACTGGGTAACCCATCAATTTCTTTATATGCCTAACTCCCCCAAACCATTGCTGGGGAGGGATTTGTTAGAGAAATTAGAAGTAGAAATTAAATTTAAAAAAGGAAAGAGAGTACAAGTTGTAATTCCTGAATCTAAATTTGTCCAAGTTGCTGCACTTTTTGTACAAGAAAAATTTGATGAAATCCCTGCTGAAGTTGAAAATGTGGTAAATCCCATAGTATGGGCCAGTGATATCCCAGGAAGATCCAAACGAGCAGAACCAGTAAGTATTGCACTTAAACCAGGAGCCACACCAGTAAGGCAAAAACAATACCCTTTGAAACTAGAGAGCTGCAAGGGATTGGCACCTGTAATTGAAAAACTCCTGCAACATGGTCTATTAGTACCATGTGAGTCCAAGTTCAACACCCCAATTTTAGCTGTAAAGAAAGCAGACAGTAAGAGTTATCGATTAGTACAAGATTTATGAGCAATTAACAAAATTACTGAAGACATACACCCAGTGGTTGCCAATCCCTACACCCTTTTGACTACACTGACAGACGAATTAAGGTAGTTTTCAGTTGTAGATCTGAAAGATGCCTTTTTCTGCATTCCTGTGCATAAAAGCAGCCAGGAGCGCTTTGCTTTTGAGTGGCAACATCCTGAGACAGGCAAGAAAACTCAGCTCACTTAGACAGTTCTCCCCCAAGGGTTCCACAACAGTCCCACAATATTTAGAAACCAGCTGGCAAAGGAATTAGAAGACTAGAGAAGACAAGAGCCTGAGCCAGAAGGAGTTATTCTTCAATATGTAGATGACATCCTGATTGCAACCAAAACTAAGGACGATTGCATACGGCTTACCGTACGTTTATTAAACTTCTTAGGACTGAGTAAGTACAAAGTTTCTAAGAACAAAGCACAGATCGCTAAAGAAGCAGTAGTTTACTTGGGGCTTGAAATCTTCCGTAGACACCGACAGCTCAGCAAAGAACGGAAGGAAGCTATCTGCTGACTCCCTGAGCCCCATACTGTGAGAGAGATGCAAGCTTTCCTAAGAATAGTTAGTTCCATTTGTAGACAGCCAATTATAGACTGCTAATAAAACCCCTGTATAGAGCATTAAAAATAGCCAAAAAAAGAATTATCAAAAAGATTGAAAGCACTAGAGCAGCATTTAAACAGCTGAAACACTCCCTAATGTCAGCCCCAGCAACGGGGCTACCAGACTTGACTAAGCCTTTTGAACTTTTTACATATGAGAGACAGAATATAGTGTTGAGGGTATTAGCGCAACGCCTTGAGAATCAACGGAAGGCTGTAGCCTATCTTTCCAAACAGCTAGACAGTGTTGCCCAAGGCTAGCCAGGATGCCTGAAGGCCGTGGCAGCTACTGTCCTCCTGATCCAGGAAGCTCGAAAGCTCACCCTGGGACGACGCATGGTAGTATATGTGCCCCATGCTGTAGCAGCTGTACTAGAGCAAAAGGGGGGACATTGGCTATCCAGTAACCGAATGCTTAAATATCAAGCACTGCTATTAAAGCAAGATGATGTTACCCTGAAAACAACTTCTGTTGCTAACCCTGCCATGTTTCTGTCTTCCACCCTGATTGACAATGAACCTGAACATGACTGTTTGCAGACAGTCGAAGAAGTCTATTCCAGCCGACTTGATCTGAAAGACGTACCCCTAGAAAACCCCGATTGGGAGCTTTTTACGGATAAGAGCAGCTTTATGAAAAATGAAAAAAAATGACAGGTTATGCAGTAACCATGCAGGATAAGGTGATCGAGGCAAAGGCCCTGCCAGCAGATGTGTCATTACAGAAAGCCGAACTGATAGCGCTAACGGAGCCCTAGACCTGAGCGAAGGGAAAAAGGTAAATATCTAGACCAACTCGAAGTATGCATTTAGTGTTGTCCATGCCCATGGAGCCATCTAGAAAGAGAGAAGACTTCTGAATGCTCAAGGTAATCAAACATGCTGAACAAATACTTGCCCTCTTAGAGAGCATTGAAAAACCCACAGAAGTAGCTATCATGCATTGTAGAAGCCACCAGAAAGAGAAAACAACTCCAGAATTAAGAAACCACTTTGCTGATAAAGCGGCAAGAAGAGTTGCAGACAAAGGCATTCTGGTCATAGCCCCACAAAAAGAGATTGATTTATCAAAGTTCACCCCAAGATACGACCAAGCAGACCACAAGCTAATTAAGTTACTTAAAGCTGAAATCACAGAGAGCGAGTAGGCCGTTACACCAGCAAATCAAGTTGTAGTCCCACCCCTGATCCTGCGAGAATTAGCTCAAAAAGAGCATGAAAAAACACATTTAAAGATTGAAAACCTTCTGAAACATCCGAAAAAGGCAGTAATAAGAAAGAGAATGACTGATATTATACAGTCAGTGGTGAGCAGGTGTGAAATCTGCTGCAAAAATAATTCAGACACAAAGAAAATGGTTATATTAAGAGTAACAAAAGCAGGAGATCTTCCTGGAGATTACTGGCAAGTAGATTTTGCAGAGTTACCACGCAGGGAGGGATATAGGTACATACTGGTGTTGGTTGACACCTTCAGCAGATAGCCGGAAGCTTACCCCTGTTGCACTAACACAGCCAAAGAAGTACTGAAAGTTTTGCTCAACCACATAATTCCACGGTTCAAGGTTCCCTTAAGAATATCATGAGATAAGAGACCACACTTTGTTGCAACAGTAGTTAAAGAAGTTAGCCAGATTTTAAGAATTACTTGAGATCTGCATACACCCTATAGACCCCAAGCCAGTGGTAGAGTTGAACGTATGAATAAGACACTCAAAATGCAAATTAGCAAGATTTGTCAAGAAACCTCTATGACATGGGTTCAAGCGTTGCCTATAGCTTTACTGAGAATTCGCATACAACCAAGGCGGAGGGATAATATCAGTCCCTATGAAATACTATATAGCAGACCATATCAGATCCCACATATTCCAGGTGAGATTCACATGAGAGAGAAACTTGATTTACAGAGATATCTAATAGCTTTAAGTTCTACTTTGCAGAAGCTCCAGGCTTACATCGTGCTGTCCAGACCCATAAGGCTTGACATGCCTGCACATCCCTTTCAGCCTAGAGACTGGGTCTATGTTAAATGGTGAGACAGTGATCCTCTACAAGCCAGATGGAGAAGACCATTCCAAGTCCTGCTGACCACTCTCACTGCAGTCAAACTTGCCGGCAAAAGACCTTAGATTCACTATTCTAGAGTTAAGAAAGCTTCTGCCCCAAAACAACTGTGAATACAGAGACTGATCTAGATAAAACCATGCCTTAAATGATTTCTCCTTTGTGTCTGTAGAACTGCTCATGATAATCATTATTCTCCTCAGTATAATACTTAACTAGACACTACTACTGTTAAAAGTCAGTTACTAGTGTTTATTATTGTTTTTAGATATTTATCTGTTATTATATATGTTTACTGTTAGTAGATTATTAGACTTTAATCATGGTCAGAAATTTATTATTGTTAGCTGTAGATTATTGTTAAATACCTAATTGTTATTAAATACCTGCTACTAGTAGATATTTAGAGTAGAGCCTTGACAAGGAAAAGACCTTGTCAAGCCTCTAAAGGGGGGAAATGATGCCTTAGCTTTTATATTTTCAGATTCTGTGCTACCTAGAGATGTAGCCTCGTATTAGGAGCTGTACTAAGCTCCCTCTATGGAGCAGGTAGACAAAACAAATCCATTTCTGCTAGAAGACCAAAGACAACTTTCAGCCCAAGAACACAAACAATGATAGACTGAGGGGTGGAACAACAAAGATAAGACCTCACAGCCTGGGGCTGTAATTAGACAATTGGACCCCAATATGCAAATAGACCTAAACTTATAAAATGACAAAATCTCGTGACTGCGGGGCCATCTTTGCCACCACTTGCAGACCACCCTGGGTGCAGCCTTGCGTAGGCTTCTGTAATGCCCAGGGTGGATTCTAGAGACCTTTTAATAAATCCTGATTTTATTCTCTAGTTTTGCCTAGCCTCTGTTTCAGGTTAACCTTCCCAAGGCAACATCTGCTCCAAGGCTGAGCAGCACAGGCTGCTGCGAGCCAGAGGGGAAATGACAGAGTACATATGGATCCCATCGAGTCCTGCAGCAAAACTGTCATTATTTGCAAAGTGTGTAATCATTTATAATTCTTCTATTTGAGGAAATGGCCAATAGTATTAGCCATGCAAGCCTCTGTGGGCTAATGTAATTAGTCTTATGCATTTTAAGACCAGATGGAATGGTATTAGAAAGAATGAAGGACTATTTTAACTGGATGATGGCAAAATCCCTCTAAGCACTATGGCTGTCTCCTGTGCTCAAAATCCTCTAAAAAGTTCATAGATTCCAATTGTTTTCTGCAGCAACAGTATTTCTATCTAAATTATATTAAATGTGTCAGCTGATTTCCAGAGCAAAAATGATAAAAGCACATTTAACTTCAACAAAGCTGATCACTTTTAAGACAAATATAAGATAATTAAAAGCTTTTACAACTGACAATACAACAGTGCAGCTTCAAAATTCTTCCCAAATTACAGCTGCTTACTTTTAATAGCAACTGTAACAGTGATTCAGATTTGACATTACAATAGCATCCCAACCTCTTATATGGGAGAAAGGCTCTTGAAGAAAATACAATTACAAGGTGAGTACATCTAGCCAAGACCATTGCAAGTTTTGAAAAGCCAGTGATTGCTTTCATTTTTAGTCTTGTTGAGAAACCTGGATTAGCTCCCCTTTGTTTGAATGCAGTCCTTTCAAAAGGTTGAATGTAACCAAGTGGAGCTGATTCCCAAAAAAACATTCAGGGGCCTTAAAGGGAATGGGCACTGCTCCTTGAAAAGACCTTCTATAGGTAATTTCTGAGCTAAGCATAGGGCTCACATAAATAGCTTTATACCATTCTTGTAAAGTATTTGTATGACAGGATAAAAGAAGGGCATTCTGGAGCACACTGTACTTCTGGATTCTGTATTAATTAACCTTTTCTTAGTTTGATATTAATGTGTTAGAAATTCTGAAACTGATACAGCTGAAAGACAGTGGATGTTTTTGCCCTCCAAGAACATATTCTCTTCATTGTCTTTAAGAAGGATTAGAAGAGGGATAAAAATTAGAGCCAGTTAGGCTTTTCCTGAGCTGTACAACAGGAGCTCCTGGTCTCCCAGTCAGCCTCAGTATGTGTCACCTTTAAACTTGTACAACTAGCATTTCTTTCTACAAAAGGAGGATACAAAAGCAGAAAGGGATGAATTCCTTATCAGCACAGACTGAGAAAATTCCCATAATGGACACTTTATCCAGAACCTGGGAAGTCTTAATAGTTCTGTGCTTAATAATTTACCCAAAGGTTTAAAATCTTAGGCTGCACATCTCTATCCTTGAATATATGGAGGGATATGAACTGTATTTAAATCTAAGTGCTTTTTGAAACCAAATCATGTTGAGTGATTTTCACCAATCACTGAGAATTTGCTTATATGAAGTAGTTCCCTCAGCTTGTATTGGTGATGCAGTGCAGAGAAATTGCAAAGTATCTTATTAAAAGGAAAACACACAAAATTTAATCAGTGGTCGACTGCCCTGAAAAAAATGACAAGAACATTCTAAGATCAATACAGTATTAGAATAAAAGCTGAATTGAAAATATCCCTCGAGCCCGGCTGGAAAGTGGCTTCCAGCTGTTCCCGGCTAGCCCTGGCTCGGGATACTTCCAAACTCGGTTGGTGGCAGCAGGCAGACCGGCTACCACCCCCCCGGTGGGTCGAAGCTGCACGAGAGATGTCAGTGAGGCTTGACGAAGGTAGGAAGCGAGGAGGCTACTTTGTGGCTAGATGGTTTTTATTGTCACCTGCCTTTCGCAGGGGAGCCACACTTCTCTCTGAGCCTCGAGAGAGAGAGTCCCCGCCCGAGGCGTGGCAACAGCTTATATGGGGTTGGGAGAAGGGGGTAGACACAAGAGGGAAAGCCAATAAGGGAAATATGGATGTCACACAGACAGCGAATGGGAAATGAGGGGTGGGGGTTCCCCAACCTGCTCCAATCTGGGACCGAGTGTCTCTGAACATTCTGGAAGAAGAGGAGAGGCTTCCCAGAGAGTGACAGGCTGTGGAGAACAAAGACAAGGGGAAACCAAATGGGGAGAAATACAGGGGGGAACTTGGGAGAAACCATTACAGAACAAATTAATATTAACAATAAATCAAAAGGTATAAAACGCGCCGCTACACTGAATCAAATTCTTTTCCCAGATAGTCAGCGGTTTAGGTTTGTCAAATTAATGGGCAATTCTTTGTAGACTTCATGGCTTGTCCTGTCAGTTCCTCGCATTAAGCAAAATTACTCTTAAATAATTCTTTCTGATGAAATCTTCTGGCTTAAAGCTAATGCCAACATTCAGGTATAGAAGATTAATTTCTGTAGGGTTTGACCTGTGAAACCTCCAAGCAGAAGGAAGGGGTGAGTAACATAATGCTGGGGTTTTCAATCTCCAAAGGATCTCCTGATGTGTGGTACTGCATAATTCCCTCAAGAGTGATACACTGCTATTTTGAGAAAGTGGTTTTTTTCAGGACTCATCTGGTTTTAAAAGTAATTGAAGAGGAACAATTCATCCCATTTAAAGTTTCCGAAGAGTAGAAGTTAGTGGAAAAGAACTTCTAAGAGCAAATGAGGAAGGATCTAAAAGAAAAATACCCAAGGGATCGTATCTCAGACACAATTTTTTTTTTTTTTTAAATTACAGGTGATCATAATTACTCGTAAGGGACAAAACTAATTATGGCAGTCTTCAGGGAGCTTAAACATGGTAAATACTGAGAGAAAGCAGCCTGGGCTTTTGAAAGTTATTTGTGTACATTGCTTATACTTCCAGTCCTTGGTGGCATGCAAGCATCCCTCTTTCCTTTACTTTTTTCCTTTTTATTTTGTTGTTACACAGAAGTATTTTTATTTATGTTAAATAATGAGAAATAAACCAAAGCCCTTTCTGAATTTCCTGCTTTTAAAAGTTTTAAAAGGTTTCCTTTTTATACTCAGAGAATATTCCCATGTTCACTAAGTGAACACATGAAATCTCATGTATATCAACAATATATTTAAACCATGGTGAAAAAATGTAATTTATTTTTCTTTTCATATGAGCAAATGTGTTCTTGTACTGAGATGAAGAATAAATACTTAAATATTTTATATGTTTTATGCAAAATTGCTGTTCTGCCACCACAAACTCTATAATAACAGATATAAACATGGCTTAAAAGATCAAATTAAAACATTTAGAACAACTCAATATGTTTTGAATAATGCTTTTGCATATGCCCTAGCAATTGGTATCTTCTGTATTTTGTGTATTTAGTCATTCTTCAGACTCCAATTACAACCCCAAGGCAAATGTGTACAAGCACCAAGTGATGGGGTCCTCTTTACATCACCTATGCCGGCAAAATAAGGAGCAGAGAAGAAAACAATCTGGTTTACTGTGTATTACTTAGCTGATTATTACATCATATGTGGATTACTTAGTAAGTTCTAGAATTAAACACAATAAATTGAAATTAGTTATTCATTTTACACAATAAACTATGGCTGCTCAGTACTGTGGTTTGTCATATATGGTCTCCAGTTACATGTCAGACAGGATTCCATGAGCTTTAAAAATCTCCTCTTCCACTGACTTTAGTAAAACAGAAAGGATGCAAAAACTGAGTGAAAGAAAATAAACATTTTTTTCATATGACCACCATTCTTCCAATCATCTTCCTGTTTTAAATACAAAAATATTCTAAACTTAAAAATACTTTGAATACCAAAATGTTTCAAACCAAGCCAAATTCTATCAGTATAATCCCAAGAAAGCAAATAGCATAGAGATATAATTAATATAAAAGAACAGTACACCCATGTATTATATTATTTTGATCTGTATTGACCTTCCATTGACTTGGACAAGACTTCCTTTGCCCCAGTTTGAGTGGAGCCAGTGTTAATTTTGACATTGTGAAAGTTTCACTGTTACAGAATTTCAGATCTTGTATGTCACAACTGATGTCATTGATGTCACAAACATTTGCATAGCAAAAAATCTGTTGTTTAAAAGGCATAAATTGTCTCTAATATTGTGGCATTACAAATTTTGCCCCCTAAATGCTTTATTTGATGGTAATGAACAAAAATTCTTGCTGCAGTCACTAGTCATGGACAGCATGTGTTATTTACCTTAAAGCACAGCACCTTGGAAGTGAAATTCTGTGAGTGAACTGATAAAGGCCTTTTTCTTTATCAGCTTTTTACTTGGTACAGCCAATGAAGTGATCAGTTAGGTGTAATTCTAAGACTCTTTTGTATACTTCCTATCTAGATTCATGACTTTGTAACAAGCAGTCTCATTACCCATTCCTTCTAGATTCCAGTGACAAATTCTTAAATGATTACTCAGTAATTACCTAACAAAAAGTACCTACACCTTTCGGAATTTGGCAAATGTCTCTAGTTAGAAGAGTATGCTAATTAAGAGATACCCATATATTATTTGTTGAGTTATAGCACTCTAGAAGTCTAGTTATAGGAAAAAACATAATGATAAATGTGATTATTCAGCTATTAAAATTATTTTCAGCATACTTATTTTTATTGTGGTATCCTCAGTTTCTTTGAAAAAAATTGCCTCAGCAAGAAGCCAAGTACAGACCCTGGAATTTCTGAGGACAGACTTCAGCTTAGGAAGGGATTTTTTTCAGGTGGGTGAGATCCTGTGTAAGGAACTCTGAAAAGGATCTCAAGAGAGCTGGAAGCCCTGCTAGGGCAATCTCCTGCAAGCACAACACTCCATGTCCAGGAAAATCAGCAGAACACTCCATATCCAGGAAAATCAGCAGAAATACCAGAAGGCCTTGGTTTCACAGGGAACTCATGACTGAGCTCATCCATACACAGGACATGAAAGTGAAGAAAGGCGAGAGGAAACTAAACTTTGCCTCAGTCGTTCAGAGAAAAGTGTTTGAGTCTAAAGGCAAGCTTCAAGGAGGGAAGGAACTACCAACATGGAAAACATCCCAGGAGGGAAAAGCTAGGCTCTTACAGAGGTGCACAGTGAGAGAAAAAGGGAAAGCCTCAAAAACTGTAATGAGGAAGGTTCTGCCTGCATATTATGGCAAAAAACCATCAGTTGGGCTAATTAAGCCTTGGAGCAGGCTTTGTGCAGGTTAGGACCTAACTGGACAAAGCCTAAAGCAATCAGATCTGAAGTCACTCCTGACATTGCTCTGAGCACACAGAGGTCTGGACTAGAAACTCTCAAGGTTCCTTCCTATGTGAATTATTCTATGATTCCATAAAAATTTAATCACAAGGATAAGATACAGGTGCAAGTATGAGCTTGATTTGTGGAACGCAGTACTTGCATTTCTTTAATCTTGTGCCAGGGCAAAGGCAGGAGAAAACCTTCACAGCAATTACATTTGTGTCAGGTCAAAAAGTCAGTGTAAGTTTTTTAGTATGAGCCAAAGATTACCAAAGACAAAAACTTGATGAGCATTTGCATAATTGAAAAGGCAAAAATTGCTCCTCAGAACTACTTAAAGTAATTCTTTTGCAGTACCAGGCTTATTGGGCATGTTTTTCCTTCCTGCTAATGAAAATTATTTGAACCATGAAAAGAGATTCACCTTTAATCCCAAATACTGTTTCAATGGAAGAAAATAAATAAGAAAGAAACTATTTTGAATGCATTTAGATTCATTAAGCTAGTCAGCATCCTTTGAAAACTGGAAAAATTCCTAGAATATTGGGGAGGGGGAAATTTCTCACATGATATAAATAGCACTTAATTCCATAATATATGGGTCTCTGTAATTTGACAAAATCATTGTACAAAGCAATTGCAACAAAGTGGAATAAGGATCTTGCCTTTAAAGATGGAATTAAGCATGGATCAGACACAAATATGGTTTTCAAAAAAAGCTCCCAAATCTTGAGCAATGTTCCAAACAGATATAAATTCAGATTTATTTTTAAAGTTGCACTTGTGTACCATCATGATGGTTTATAAAGTTTCCCTTGATAAATGTATTAGCACCCCACAATTTCTTATAAATATGTATGGTAATTTAGTTTGTTAATAGAATAAATGTTGCAAGTAACAGAAATGGGTATACATTTTAAAATCTAAATATAATTCCAAAGAAACAACAACAACAACAAAAAAATCCCGCATTTCAACTTTATAGCTGCAAACTTCTTAAGTGGATGGAATATATAAAGGATGCCTTATCTCCAGTCAGAAGTACCTCAGAAAATTCCTAATGCTACAGAATGTAAAAAGGAGACAGAAAATACATTTTCCCCCCAAACTTTTCAGAAATTAAAGCCAGTAGGCAGTCATGCTTTAACTTTAAAAAACATGCCCGAACTTTATGACTTTCTGTCTTTATCTTCCAGCAAGGTTAATTTTTGGTTCCTTTCCAACAGAAAAATGGACTCTGAGATTCTCTTCAGGTTTAAAATAATTAGTAAACCCTTAGAATACTCATTATAAATAGATCAAAGCTTCAACCCAACTTCAACAAAAAGGTAAACCTTTTAGATCAAACTTGAACTACCACCCATCCCACACACATCCTCCTGATATCTTACTTCGGGTTCTGTTAAATTATTAACACCAAAATACTGAATAATTCACTATTTAAAGAAAAATAATAAGAAACTTAATTGAAACAACTTTTATGCCAATTAAATTTTCTCTTTTCTTCTTTCCCTTTTAATCTGTGCTGCTTTTTTTTTCTGTAAATTTCATGGCTTAATCCCTCCTTTATAGGTAAAAAAAAAAAAAAAAAAACAAAACCAAAAGTAATTAGGAAGTCAAGACAATGCAAGCAGGAGGTATAAGGCATTAAATAAAATGGCAAAAATAAAGATGTTTGGCATGATGAAATTCTCCTGCTCTGTCAATAATTCTGGAATTCTTGACAACACTCCTAGGTATCCAGTTGCCAGGGTAAATCAAAATTAGGGAAGACAGGAATATGAATGTGCACATAGTAGTAACAGACAAGACAATCCCTGCATGTTACTGCCATCCACAATATCCACTTGGACCTGAACAATAATATAATATATATATATATATGTAACAATATAAAAGAAGATACTCTGGGAATCTGAATTCTGGAATGAACTATATAGCTTTTTCTAAATCAGAAAACTCTCTTCCATGCAGAGCCTGTAGTTAGAATGGAAAACAGTCAATAACTGCTGTGTGTAAAATACTTGGCCAAACCATTTCCAACATACATCAATGCTGAATACAGCATAAAGAATGCAAAAGGAGCAAAATATTTCAATCTCTGTGCCTATAAAATTTAAGAAAAATGCATTATGTCAGAATTATGGTAATCAATGAAAATTAGCTACAGTTTATAAAAACAATAGGGAAAAGGGAGTTTATAAATCAGCGAGCAACTGAAATTGATGGCACATTCTTTCATGATCTCTACCACAAACACTCCAGCCTTCACACAGGTACTGTCTGTGCCTCGTGCTTGGCTTGTGCTCAGCGCTGACAAATCAGAGCAACTCCTTTAACAGCAAAGTTGCACAAGTTCATAAAGAAAATGCCCTTTCACAAGGCATTTGTATCTGTCTGATAATAGGATCACTGCATAAAAATGAACTCACTGCAAGTGCCTCAGCCCTTATCAACGAAAGTGCTATACTGAAGTACTGGTGCTACCTGAATTCACACCTCTTATATGCATTTCTGGGATTTACTGGATGGATTTCAGGCAATTTATGACTTTTGTGTTGCCAGTTTTGACACAGAGATATGAGAATTTCAGATGATCCTTTATAGTAGACCTCTAGATGTTAAGATGTTGTCCCGGTTTGGAACAGAGTAGGGGGAGAACCCCTAAAACAAACTTCCAACCACCCCTCCCCCACCCCTCAGCCCTGGGTTCAGGAGAGAAGAAAAACTCCTTGGAGGAAGAGTGGAAAAACCGATTTATTAACAACACTCCCCACACAAAAGAAAAGAAAACAGGTACTGTGGGAAGGGTGCCGAGCTTCTGTCGGGCTCCAAAGATCCCCAGGCTTTCTCAGGTCTGGTCAGGTCCAGGAGCCGGTCCTAATCTTCGGGAAGGGGGAAAGAAAAGAAAAAAAAAGGAAGAGGGAAAAACAAGCAAAGAATAGCGAAACAAGCAAGCAAGCCAAAGCCGGTAGCACGCCAAGCAAGCCGCAGCAAAAGCGAAAGTAAAAACCCCACAGCCCCCCCGCCCGCCACCGAAGGCCCGCCCATCAGCCGCAGTCCTCGCCGAACGGGGGGGAGGGGGAGGAAGCAGCTGCCAGACACCACAATAGAGTTCCACGATATAGGATATAGGATAGAAGTCCCTGTCAACCTTGGACATTCCACCCCTTATCCTATATCGTGGACACACAACAATAAAAAACTTTCATTCCTGTTATAAATGGTCAGAGGCCAATTCAAAATAAAATAACAAAATTTATTTAACACAATTTCAACACCGAAATAAAACTACAATAAAAAGAAACAACATTGATCGAATGCTGGGTGGACAGAGAGGCGGTACAAAAGTACCCTCCGAATTCTGCCACACTGCTATGTTTCAGCCCGTGGGTTTTATACAGTTTTTTTACCCTAAGGCTAAGTCTATTGAAAGTCTAGGTATGCTGTGTTTCTAAAAGAGTCCTGTCTGCATGAAAAGGTTGCTTGATAGTTTTTCTGGAATTCATCTTGGGAGGGGTGATCTTGATCGTCCAGGATCTCTACCAAGATTGGTATCTGGTGTTTGAGGAGCTGTGAAGTGAGGGTCCACCCTTGATGGATGGGCCATCTTCTTGCTCTGCCTTGTCGTTACAGTTGTAAATGTGTTTAGGAACTTTGGAATCTTGGAGGCATTCTCGGGTATCTTTTTATTAATAGCTTAATCTCACACGAATTTATTTATTCTACTTATTACAGTCCCCCACCTTTTTATTTACCTAAATAAATTCGTGTGTGTTGGATTGCCCTTCTTTAGTAATTGCCTTTGAGTCGTGGCATTCTACTCTTTTTTCTGATCCACAAAATTTAGTATTGAGTGTCATAAAAGAAATAATACCCTTTTCTTTTATCTTTGGGACAATCATAATGCTCTTGATACTTCAGGTTCTCTCTGGTGCTATGTTTAACTATAGTTCACATTTCTTCTTGAGGGTCAGCCTCTGTGGGCTCTTGGGGGGGGTCTCCCTGTCTCTCGGCTCAGGACTACGAGGACTTTCCATCACAACATGCCTCTGCCTTTCCCTTCGCCCACGGGGTTGCAGCCCGTGGCGGGGTAATCTATCTTCTCGGCAGCAGGCATATGCTTCTGGAGTCCTGTTAATCTGAGCTGCAAACTTTCTTTTAAAGGCACTCCATCTGGACAACTTGATTGTATCGGACTAGCAAGGTACTTTGATTGTCTTTCTGCAATCGACTTTGAGCACTTCAACTTTAGCGTCCAATTGCTCTTTTGTCTCCTTTTCATATATATAATACTATTCTGGAGAATCTAACTCTAGCAGACTCAAGTTAGTGGCAATTACTAAGAAATAGCTAGTCTCTTCTTGTTCTTTTTCTAAACAGTTGGTACATAATCTTTTTGGCCTACGCCCCCTTCTACAGTGAACAACTCAAATCAATTTACAATATACACACTTGAAGTGAACAAAGGGAAAACATTCACAATCTGGTCTTTCACACTTTATCTGATCTCTTTCATTTATCGGTGTCGTTGCAACTTGACTTTCAGCTCTCCAGGTGATGAGGTCACTCTCCATTTCTGAGTAGTGTATTGTGAGTCTACTTTCTTCACTCTCGAAACGTGGGTCTACTCTTTTTCTGCTGTCTTAATTGCTGTATCTTAGGTAAATCAGTGAAATCTACTGGGATTCTTTTGAATGGGTGATAGGCAACTAGTTAAAGCTTAGCACAATTCGACAAATCATGTATTTTAAAGGGGGGTTCTTTAGCATCAATTCTTGCATAACACAAAGTAAGAACAATATTAGTAATTAGTGAAAAAATAGGAAGCATCAATCTACTGCTGAAAATAATTACTTAAAAACTGTTTAAAAATTTGAAACATCTCTCAGAGCAGTTTAAGGCTAAGGCATATCTGAACCCTTCTAACTACTAGGGCATTGTTAGTGCTTTTATACTCATGTCAATCAAAAGAGAATTATCTTGCTGAGGGAGATGTCTACATGACACAGGGCAGGACTAAGAAAACAACAAATAGGGTTGACAAGAAGCAAAATGTAACAGGAATTGATTCAAACAACTGACATATGTAATTGTGACTTAACAAAACAAACAATTATAACAAATGGGGTAAGTGGGTCAATATTGCAGATTTTAAAATGAATAATGAAACGCATAATAGGTACTTAAAATGAAGCTGTTTATGAAGCTAAACATGGGCTAGTGCTTT
Source organism: Acrocephalus scirpaceus scirpaceus (assembly GCA_910950805.1). Lineage (NCBI taxonomy): Eukaryota > Metazoa > Chordata > Aves > Passeriformes > Sylviidae > Acrocephalus > Acrocephalus scirpaceus. Next base: position 66,235 of record CAJVGK010000015.1, on the reverse strand, counting down.
AAGGACTCTGAGGTCTTCTCACAGCTAAGCTATTTAGATTCTTTGCTTTGTAAGCTAATGGGTATTTAGGGGCACTTTGAGTGCATTTCTGCAGCCAACTTAGTGGCTTTTAAGCTCTCGGCTCTTGGCACTAAGCTTACATAGAAGTTTTGGGGTTAGCCTTGTCGACGTGACTGGCTCAAAGCACTTAACATACTCTAACTGGCTTTCTAGACCACTACAGCTTCTGGTTTAGGCTGCAGCGCTGGCTTTTTCTTGAGCCCTGCGGCTTCAGATCTTCATCTTCTTGGATCTGAGCTCAGTGGCAGCATCTTCTTTTTCCCCCCAACTGGCTTTTTCTCAGCTATGGCTTTTACCCCTAGTTTAGGTTTTAGCCCTCGCTGTAAAATAAAATAAAACTTGTAGCTTCTGCTACTACCTTGTTAGGGAACATCGGCTACAACTAAAAAAACTAAAAACTGTTCATACTTTCTTAGGCACTATCTTAACAGGGTTGTCAGTCACCCTTGGTAAGCCTAACTAAGGACAGCATAAACTCAACAGCGTTTTCTTGTTTTAGTAGCCTAATGCTACTGGAACACACCCTCTTAAGAGACAGTTTGAAAATTGCCTTTTGTAGGATTTATCTTCGTGACAGGCAAAACTCTTAAAACTGAAAACGGGACAATCTGCAATTAGAGGAAACAACATAAAACATTTAATTGTAAAGACTATTCTATGGGGATTGGAGGGAAGTGGAAAGAAGATAAGGTATTGCATAAAAAGGTATAAAGGATAGAGGATTTTGGGTTAGGCGTCTTAGCCAGCGAGCTCTTTCTGGTCAGGACTAGTGGATAGGAACTGGGAACTGGGGGGGGGGGTCGCAGGGAGCCAGAGAGACTGTAGACATCCTGGGCTACTCTGCGCTGTGTGGTTTGCTGCTAACGACTTACTTTTGAAATAGGAACGGGGGCAGGGACGACGAACAGGGATATGGGGTAGCAGAAGGGCAACAGCAGCTTCAAGCTTATCTGTGCTCATTCGGCAAGTTCTACTCTTTATCTTGCTCTCTGAACAATAGGAGAGAGAATCATGGAATAGAATTCACAACTTGTTTATGTTTATAACTTTAAAAGTTAACAGGGTAGCTAAAACTGTTAGACACTTCGGGATGGAGTGACTCTGCAGTTGCTACGGTAGTATCTGGTGGAAATGGTTTAGCAGGGTGTGGTTGAGAAGTTGGAACTACTGCATTTGCATATGAATCTCTCCCCCCCCTCTTCTTCTCCTCGGTTTCTGTTCTCACCTCGGGGGAACTGAGAATGGGAAGAGGATGGCTCTTTGGGGGAAGGGGGGGCTAGAAGCAGGATTGGGAAAAGGGGTCAGAGAGAGACAGAGAAGGCAAGCAGGAGGACAATCTTCTGCTGGACACAAGGATGCTATGGAGGTGGCGGTGCCGGCCGCGGGAAGCAGTGGGATGGATGCGGCGCTAGACGGGGCGCACGGGTGGGGGAGGCGCGGCACGGGCGCAGAGGGCGGGCCCCCCTCTCTGCTAGCGTGCCCTGGACGGCGGCCCCGCACCCCGCGGTTTGGCTCTCGGCACGCAGCAGCGGCTGGCAGCGGCTGGCAGCGGGCTCTTCACTCTCTCTAACTTCGGTACAATAATAAATTAGTTTTTCTTGGACTTACTTTTCAAAATGGGACACTCTCTCTAGTGCTCTAAGATTTATCTCAGTGGACTTTCTGGTGGGATTTCGAAGGTACCTTTTCTTTTTCTGAGAGCATGCTTTTTCTCTGATTCTTTCTGATGTTTACTCTTTCTTTGCCCTATTTTTTTTTTAAAAAAAAAAAAAACTTTACTTTTTGGTAATGGATCGCAATACTAAATCTTTTCTTAGCCTTAGCTCTGGCTAAGAGCAGGGATCTTTTCTCCGACTGTTACAAATTGCAAACCGGGTCTCGAATCGTTCGGCTTACTTACCCGTCTGGTGAGCTGAACCGGGGGTCTGTTCGTCCGATGAAAAAGTCTTCGGTTTGCATCCTGGGCTTTTACTAGCCCGTAGCAAAAGGGTTTACCGGTTCGCCAAACCCAGAGGGACGTATCCTTCCCCTTTTGCTTCCTTGTGATCGATTCCCCCAGACTCCCCGAGTCTGGGCTTTGATGAGCAAACGAGTTTTCCCCAATTCTCTTCCTCACTAGCCGAAAAAAACTTTTGCGGGAAACTTGGTACAAGAGCTTACAGATCTACCCTTGTATCGTGGCAAGGCCACGTCTCGCTCACCCACTCAATCACTCACTCAACTAAGCATTACTTACAGCTATTTTCTTGCTTGGAGATCTTCGTGCACGGAGAAAAAAAAATTTTACGAGTGAAAAGTAGCCGCGGCTCCGAAAAGACTCCTATGTCTTTTCCCGGGTTTTCTGCTGGATCCAGGCCTTCTCCCTTTTTATTGTGGCACTTTTATCTAATTTTTGGGTTCGTAATACAATAGGTGCGAAGGGGTTTCCTGCTTTGCCGGGCCGCCGAAAAACTGGCAGGGCGCCCCCCGTGCAAAGGGAGTCCTCCGCAGCCAAATTGTATCCGAGTCACGGCACCAAATCTGTTATAAATGGTCAGAGGCCAATTCAAAATAAAATAACAAAATTTATTTAACACAATTTCAACACCGAAATAAAGCCACAATAAAAAGAAACAACATTGATCGAATGCTGGGTGGACAGAGAGGCGGTACAAAAGTACCCTCCGAATTCTGCCACACTGCTATGTTTCAGCCCGTGGGTTTTATACAGTTTTTTTACCCTAAGGCTAAGTCTATTGAAAGTCTAGGTATGCTGTGTTTCTAAAAGAGTCCTGTCTGCATGAAAAGGTTGCTTGATAGTTTTTCCGGAATTCATCTTGGGAGGGGTGATCTTGATCGTCCAGGATCTCCACCAAGATTGGTATCTGGTGTTTGAGGAGCTGTGAAGCGAGGGTCCACCCTTAATGGCCGGGCCATCTTCTGGCTTTGTCTTGTTGTTACAGTAGTAGGTGTGTTTGGGAATTTCGGAATCTTGGAGGCATTCTCGGGTATCTTTTTATTAATAGCTTAATCTCACACGAATTTATTTATTCTACTTATTACAATTCCACTTACTCAGACTTCCGACACTTACACATTTCCATCCGTCCCACTTGCTCAGATCCTTGACACTTACACGTTTCCTGCTGTTTCATATCTGACTGATTTAACGCACATATGAATCTTACCCCACATTCAGATCTCCCTGAGGTACACATCGTATTGTTCCATCTTCCTGCATTATCCACCATGTATAACCCGGTCCTTGAGCAGAGACAATTCCATGGACGGGTTTGCCTGTACTCGAGGCAGGGTTGATCCATACTGTCTTTCCCAACAAACCTCTACCATGGGCCACTGGGGCTTTATCTCCATCTACTATATTAAGGAGCTGAGACTGAGCAGGACCCGCTCGGTTGGTGGAACCTCGGGTTTAACTAACCCGGTGGCCTTTGCTAGATGCTGCTCCCAGTTTTTTAAGGACCCCCACCCAATGCTTTCAGGGTGGTTTTTAACAACTCATTGTATCTTTCCCACTTTACCTGCAGCTGGTGCATGGTATGGGATATGATATACCCACTCAATGCCATGTTCCCTAGCCCAGGTTTTAATAAGATTATTTTTGAAATGAGTCCGTTGTCTGACTCAATTCTCTCGGGTACCGTGCCTCCAAAGGACCTGCTTTTCAAGGCCCAGGATGGTGTTGCGGGCTGTAGCATGGGACACAGGGTAAGTTTCCAACCATCCCGTGGTGGCTTCTACCATGGTCAGCACATGGCGCTTGCCCTGGCGGGTTTGAGGCAGTGTGATGTAATCAATCTGCCAGGCCTCCCCATACTTGTACTTAGACCACCGCCCCCCATACCGAGGGCTTCATCCGCTTGGCTTGCTTAATGGCAGTGCACGTCTCACAGTCTCGGATAACTTGAGAAATGCTGTCCATGGTTAGATCCACCCCTTGGTCTCGTGCCCACTTGTAGGTGGCATCTCGACCTTGATGACCTGAGGCATCATGGGCCCATCATGCTAGGAATAACTCTCCCTTGTGCTCCCAGTCAAGGTCCATCTTCAACTCCCCTATCTTTGCAGCTCGATCTACCTGCTGATTGTTTTGCTGCTCTTCATTAGCTCTACTCCTGGGGACATGGGCATCCACATGGCGGATCTTCACAGGTAGGTTTTCTAACCGGGCAGTGATATCTTTCCACTCTTCAGCAGCCCAAATTGGTTTCCCTCTGCGCTGCCAGTTCGCCTCTTTCCATTTCTTCAGCCATCCCCACAGAGCATTGGCTACCATCCAAGAATCAGTACAGGTAGAGCCTTGGCCACTTCTCTCTCTTTGCAATAGCTAGGGCCAGTTGAATGGCTTTGAGTTCAGCAAACTGACTGGATCCGCCCTCTCCTTCAGTGGCCTCTGCGACCTGTCGTGTGGGGCTCCATACAGCCGCTTTCCACCTCCACTCGTTCCTATGACACGGCAGGAACCGTCAGTGAATAAAGCGTAACGTGCTTCCTCTGCCGGCAGCTGGTTGTACGGCGGAGCTTCCTCAGCCCGGGTCACTGGTTCTTGTTCTTCATCTACAACGTTGAAACTTTCACCTTCGGGCCAGTTTGTAATTATTTCCACAATTACAGGGCGATTCAGCTTCCCAGCTCGGGCGCGGTGTGTAATGAGGGCAATCTACTTGCTCCAGGTAGCATTGGTGGCATGGTGGTGGAGGAACCTTTCTCTAAACATCCATCCTAGCACCGGTAGTCCGGGTGCCAGGAGGAGTTGTGCTTCCGCTGCAATCACCTCCGAAGCAGCTTGGATTCCTCATAGGCAGCCAAGAGTTCCTTTTTCCGTTGGGGTGTAATGTCTTCAGACCCTCTGTAGCTCCGACTCCAGAATCCCAGTGGTCGGCCTCGGGTTTCACCAGGTACCTTTTGCCAAAGGCTCCAGGACAGACCCTGGCTCCCGGCGCAGAGAAGAGTACATTTTTTACATCTGGTCCTGTCCTGACTGGGCCGAGGGCTACAGCATGAGCAATCTCCTGTTTGATCTGGGTGAAAGCTTGTTGCTGCTCAGGGCCCCAATAGAAGTCATTTTTCTTACGGGTAACCAGATAAAGGGGGCTCACAATCTGACTGTACGGAGGAATATGCATCCTCCAGAAACCTATGGCACCCAAGAAAGCTTGTGTTTCCTTTTTATCAGTTGGGGGGGACATAGCTGTGATTTTATTAATGACATCTGTAGGAATCTGACTCCGTCCATCCTGCCGCTTCACTCCTAGAAACTGGATCTCCTGAGCAGGTCCCTTAACTTTACTTTTCTTAACCGCAAAGCCGGCTTCCAGGAGAATTTGGATGATTTTCTCCCCTTTCTCGAACACTTCCGCTGCTGTGTCTCCCCACACAATGATATCATCAATATACTGTAGGTGTTCTGGAGCCTTATCCTTTTCTAGTGTGGCTTGAATCTGTCCATGACATATGGTAGGATTGTGTTTCCACCCCTGGGGCAGTCTGTTCCAGGTGTACTGCACTCCCCTCCATGTAAAGGCAAACTGAGGCCGGCATTCTACTGCTAGAGGAATAGAGAAAAATGCATTAGCGATATCAATAGTGGCGTACCACTTTGCTGCCTTGGACTCCAGCTCGTACTGCAATTCCAGCATATCTGGCACCGTCGCGCTCAAAGGTGGAGTCACTTCATTCAAGGCACGATAATCCACAGTTAATCTCCATTCTCCATCAGATTTCCGCACCGGCCAGATGGGGCTGTTGAAGGGTGAGTGGGTTTTGCTGACCACCCCTTGGCCCTCCAGCTCTCGAGTCATCTTGTGAATGGGGATCACGGCATCTCGAGTTGTCCTATATTGCCGACGATGCACTATTGAAGTAGCAATCGGTACCATTTGTTCTTCCCCTTCAAACGTCCTACTGTGATTGGTTCTTGGACAGTTCAGGCAAGGAATTCAATTGTCGAATGCTTTCTGCCATCACCGTTGCTATTCCGAAGGCCCACCTGAACCCTTTCGGGTCTTTAAAATACCCACTACGGAGGTAATCTATGCCCAAGATGCATGGGGCCTCTGGGCCAGTCACAATAGGGTGCTTCTTCCACTCATTCCTAGTCAGGCTCACATCTGCCTCCACCAACATATATGTGATCCCCCAGTCACACCAGCAATAGAAACCGATTCTGCCCCTACATATCTTGATGGGATCAATGTACACTGCGAGCCAGTATCAACCAAAGCCTCATAGACTCGTGGTTTCAATGTGCCAGGCCAATGAACCCATGAAATGTCCTGGTTTGGAACAGATTAGGGGTGAGAGCCCCTAAAACAAACCTCCAACCACCCCTCCCCCACCCCGCAGCCCTGGGTTCGGGAGGGAGTTTTTCTTCCCTCCCGAACCCAGGGCTGGGGGGTGGGGGAGGGGTGGTTGGAGATTTGTTTTAGGGGCTCTCCCCCCTAATCTGTTCCAAACCGGGACAGATGTATTTCAAAGAGTGCTTTAGAATATATATTAAATAAATTTTAGAAAGCATTTAGTAGATGCCGAACACTGTGTCTATTAACCTTTTGCATGTTACAAGCATCTAGGACTTCTTGGTTACAGTGGAGAGAAAGTTGCAAACATCCCGGGACAAGAAGGCTGAGAATGCAGATAAAGAGGGAGGACACAGACCTTTAGCTAGCATAAACTGAATATTTCCTTGAAACTATGCCAAAGAGAGCCAGAAGCCATGCAGGAGAGATAAAGGTGAAGAGTTCATTGAAGAAGACTCCATTCCTTCATCTCCCAAGACCCCCAGAAGACCACCACAACAAACTGAGCATGCCCAGATCGGCGTGGAGTTAATTATCATACGAGGTGAGGATGGGCCGGGCCAGGGAATGAATATGTATGAGATGGATTATGCATATGTAAGACCCCGGGGAATAATAGAGGGAAACACTGTCGGGTGGGTATGCGTGTCTTTGGCGAAATTATTCCCCACACATCTCGGCCGATTAAATACATACCGCTCTAACAACTATCACTAGTTGTAGAGTTTTACTTTCACCACCACATTTCAAGTATCAAAGTAACCAATAAAATCAAACCCCTGTTTAGCCAATATTTTCCTTGGACTTGGAGATACCTATAAGTAGAAAGGACAGATTATGCCCTAAAATGCAATATAATCTTTAGATTTTTTTTTTCACTTACTTAGAAATAATACAAAGAGAAGACCATGCAGAACAATGAAGATTCTTCTAATTCTCCCAGATAAAAAATGCAGCCATTCATGCTCCAGCACTGCAATCTTGATAATGTTTCTCAAAGCTTTTCCAGTTTTATTCCTTCTGCACTTGCTTGAATTCACCATGTAGATTTAAACAGCCGTACAGTGTATAGTGCACAGTATATCACTGTGTAACAGCTCAGACGAAATCAGCAGATCTTTCTTGGGGCTTTTCATCACTACCAGACTAAGATGCTCCTATTAATTCAAGTTTTCTGGTATAATATGTCTGGCAAAATAATGTACCAAGTGTTTCCCACAAGTTGGAGAGCAGCATTGAAACTTGGAATAATTTATTCTGTGCTGCTTCCCTAGAAAGAGAAAATGAAGTGAGGTTCTGGGACATTTTGCGGTTGGATGTGTTGAAGTTGAAATGTATTTTAATTTAAATAGGAATGGGAATTTTTGCTACATCACATGCAACAGACCACATTCAGAAAAACTGATAGTTTTAACAGACCAGAAAACTCCTTAAATTGAAAAATAGCCTTAAAAAACAAAGGCTTGCTATCTAAATTGTTACAATTTATTTGGGAAACATGATACTAATTTTAGCTGATACTCATGCAATAATCTATTTTACACACACTTACATATATTTACATTACTATTAAAGAAGTTTTCCCTGCAGAAAAACAAAATATAAAAATTATTCATCAGCTTAAGCAAAAGTCAACCCAAAAAGTATCTCCTCTGAGACATGAATTACTCATGGATTCTTATCCAACCCTGTCTTTCAAACCAGCTTCACATAAAGCTTTCAGTCAATTTAAACATACAAGAGTGTAGTTGCTCATACCCTCATTAGCATTAACTGACAACTGAAAAGCAAGATACATTATTTCTCATAAAACTTTGGGAATTTAATCATTCTTCCAGAATGGAAGATTTGTAGGTAAATCTTGCAGTAATCTTAATGGGAATTCCATGCATAAAAATGTACATGAATATCAAATTCTAAGAATATAGATTTTTGGTTTAAAACTTTTTCATTTCCTTTTCTACAAGGATGCAAATCAGCCTGGTTAAGCATAAATTGAAAAGGAATTTAGAGAGATTACTTTGGTAAGGCAGATAAAAGGATATCCAGGTGATAACACAGAATCAGGCCACACTGTGGAAGGAAGAGCTTTCCAAGGTCTGTTCAAGTAACAAATGTGATTTTTCTTCCATCTGGTTTGCTTTGTAAGGAATACAAGATCATAACTCAGGTTTGGCTTTCCTGCTTACTGGATTGCACACAGTGGGAGCCAGGCCCACTGCTTAGAAATGGACTCCATACTCCTCTTGTAGGATCTCAGTACTCAGCATTCTGTGGTTTTCCTTCCATAATTTCCACAACAAAGTATTACCAATTCATGGCAGTCACACGTTCAAGGAACAGTTCATTCTGAATTCAGGTAATGGGCTTCTGGAAGTTAATGTTACACAATGTAACACTAAAGACAGTTTTCACTTAAGTCACTGTAAGTGCACTGGTGGAAAAAGAGCATAAATGAAAGAATTTATCAAACTTTGAGCACCAAAATATACATTAAGAGGTTACTTCTCCAGGAAAGCTCTCTTTTGCGTGCCAGACAAGCAGATACACGAATATTTTTATGAACCTTGATTTTTTTATTTGCTGTGCTTTTCACCATTGCCAAATTCTTGTTGATTTTAGGCCAGGTTTGGGAGTCAGTTACTGACTGGCATATTTCTTCTAGGCAGCAGCAAAAGCAGCACTTTATACAAGCCCTTGTAGACAATTTTAGATAATTTCCTTCCTCTATGCTATTTTAGGAAATATATTTAGGTGACAGGAACAAACACTGAAAAAATTAATAAACTATACCATTGTATCCATCAATTTCAAATCATAACAGCAATGAAGATTTAATTGCAGGTATTCCTGGCGCTTAACAGCCAGATGAGTTTTGTTGATTACTGCAAGCAGCAGTTCCTCTCAGTCTGTCAGTAATCCCTGAAATACTTTATGCTCAATTACTGTTGCTGTAACGATATTATTTTTAATTGAATGCCATATTGTGCCACCCTCTTGAAGGCCCACAGGTACTGATGTGTGACTTGAGATTCAGGCCTTTCACAGTTTTCCTTATCTGCTATTTAATTTTATCATCTGCTGACTTTTTATGTGTAAGTATGTATCTATAGATCAGAAAAGGCAATTGGAACCATGAATACAGGCATTTACAACAAAATGTAAACTCCGATTTAAAAGTGGTAATAACATGGGTATTAAAAAGAGTGAAGCTAATGCAGGTGCACTGGTGTAGAGCATCACAAACAATGCCAAGTCTCTGTGAATAATTCATATTTTCACTGTCTGTGAGAATCACCTAACAAGAAATGCATAGTATAGCTGTCCTCAAATATATCAATGCTAAAAACTTGCATCCAGGATTTTAACACTGACAGAACAAAGCAACGTATCACTATGGGAATCAGCTGCAATTTTGAAGTCTTCAGTAGTTTATCAATTTTTTGCTGGCAGGAAAAATTTTTACATTTATCTACTTGGGAAGGGAAAAATAAAAAATGAAAGTTCTGAGGTGTGTGAGAAAATTATTTTTTGCAATAAAATCTTATCCCTTTTCCACACTCTTTATAAGATTAAATGGTCTGTAAGTACATTTATGAAAAGGACTATATAGCGGGGTGACCTACAAAATCTCTTCCAGTCTTCACATCCTCATTTCAGGAGTAAGACCAGATGCCCTAAACAATCCCATTAGTGAGAACTTTAACAGTGTCTAAGAATTTCACCAGTCATGTTCAATCTACACCCAACTTAGTGCCCATCCTGGTTTATGCAGCAGGCAGTCATGGCCAGGCATGGAAAAGAATTCTCTGAACCTCATCAGGTGCATTTCAGCAAGGTGGCTGCAAGTTCCCTTTTGCACATTGTACATTTATTGTTGGCATTACATGATGTTAAATACACTGCTCTTTCCAAAATAGTAAATATTTATGGGACATAGATAAGAGTCATGGCTCTAGGATTTGGGAGCCTTATATATTTTTTACTTTGGTGGGAAATTCTTGATTAAGGTTCTCAAGGCTGTAATGTTCAGATAATGAAGATGATTCATATGTGGATGTAAGATAAGTAACAAACAGTATCCTGCTAATAAGAGCTGGATCCTGTAGTACCTACACCTACAGTACAGTAAGATCCATCAAAGAAATTAATTATCACAAGGGGAAAGCTGAAACTCACATGTCAGTCATGAAAAAAACCCCAAAGCACTGCAGCAGTGTGAGGAAAATACCAAGGATCAGGACATACTGTGGTAGAATGACAGAGTATTGCTCAGTTTGCTTCCTCTGAATGTGGTTTTTTTCATCACGGTCCAACACTGTGTGCTACAATCAAACTGTGCTTAACAACCTTAGAAACACAACAGATAACTAATAGCACTCTGCTTAGTCCCACACTGACTTCCTAGGAAGTCAGTGAATCCTTCCTGTTGGAATGGCCCTCGGAAGGGCCACAGTCCAACCTCCTGCACGGATGTGTCAGTACCCAATTCAAACCAGATTTCTTCAGGTTCTGGCCAGTTGGATCTTGCAAACCTCTGAGGACAGAGATTATACAGCATTTCTGGGCAGCTTGCTTCGCTGTCTTTATGGTGACAGTGGCAAAGGCACATTCCAGAAGTGAACAGAAATGAGGAATGAATGACTTACATTCAAGTCTGGGTATTGTTCTGAACAATTTGTTGGGTTTTTCCCCTCTTGGGGGGACAAAGACTCTGACCTAAACACACAGGTCTCAGTACCACACGTGCTGGTGAGGAGTAATTGAGAACAATGATCCTCAAAAAGAATCATCAGTGATTGCACATGCAAGCATTATACTGGTCGGCAGGTAGAACAACAATCTATATGCATACTTGATATAAATAGCTAATAAATGATTAAATGAAATTTCTGTTTTCATAATGAATTAGTACAAGATCTGTTGTACGTAATGTTTGGAATATTTAAATGGTTTAACATACTCCAGTTATAAGTACTCTGCAGCTGGCTCTTACAACACAGATTCATCACTTAAGTATTTTTAAACTGTTTATATGTTTTATTACAATATTCCAGAACTTGCATATTTTATTTTTTTAATAATTTTTAATTGCAGAGGTCAAATCAAAGACCAGTTCTCTGAAAAGGAGAAATCAACAATGGTTCTCTGGGAAGAATGGAACAGAGCAGAAAAAGGGGCTTGATTTGCATCACACTTGAATGTAAACTACAGCAGCTGTTGCATTTGATCAAGATAAAATTTCTTTCCCCATATCTCATTCTGGGACACAAAATGCCCTTTTTTCTAAATCGGCTGTGAAACTGAGCCTGGTTATATAACATACACTCTTCCCGAGTTTCCAACACGCTGTATTTGCCCAAGAGAGACTTGGATCATGTACAAATTTTGTTCTGAATCTCCAGCAATTCTCCCCCAAATTTCCAGTGCCTATGGAGTTACAATGTGTTACATCAACACTGCAAACACTCAAAGGATAAATGGAAAAATTTGGCTGCTCCAAGATCACTCTTTTCCATTCTGAGGGATCCTTCCATACACATCAGTGTGATTCAGCCTCTGAGCATTTGAAAACCTTGAACCAGGCAGCTCTTTTCTTATTCCATGAAAAGGACATTATGGAAGATGGCAATCAACATATATTTTCCATATTTCATATTGGGTCTATGTTTTGTCCAATCAATCTGTCAGAACGTGCACAGAACACGCGATACTGTGTCCTTTGGAAGTGTATGTCATTTGCTATCAGAATAAACAGATGAAGAAAAGTGAAACAACCCTGGTGGTGTCAGGTGAGGCAGATTTCTGTCATCCTCATAATTGGCACACTAATCAGAACCATGAAACCCTTAATCTAAAGAAAAATAAAAAAAATAAACTGTCTCAACATCAAACTAAAAGCTTTATCTCTATAGAAAAGCTCTGCAACAATGAAAAAAGCATTGCTGGCAGTCTGAGGCAGTGCCTGCATACAGCAATAGTTTATACAAGTGCAGACAGAGCAATTTCTAATGAAAGTAAAAGCACAGAGTGAAATGGCCTCTTAACCAACTCTATGGACACCACCACGTGTGTGGTACATGCAGCGTTCTCTTACAAGATGCACTGAACCATGACAAATGTGCATTATTTTAGAGATACAATTTCACACACAAATTGTCATCACTCTGGTTCCTGAGCCATTATTACAGTGGGACAAATTTACTCAGGGCTGAGTTAAGTCTCTCTGAATTTTAAACCTCTCTACTGTTTCATCACATTTTGCCTGAAAATAATCTAAAACCTGCATCTCATTTCCCTTCAGCAAATTTCCACACCACTCACAGGACACAGTCTATCTTATAGTCCGTTTACTACTTCTGAAATGAAGACATACTGACAAAAATACATGAATATTCATGAGCTGAATATTGAAGAAACTGTACATTTCTGACATTAAAAAGAAGCCTCTTTTCTTGAATGACTATGCACTGACTTTACAGAAATGAAATGAAATGAGGTAGGTTCAAATAACCTTTCATGAAGATCTTTAACAGGAGGGTTCATACACGATAAACCTGCAAACATCAGCCTTTGATCTTGAGGTATGTCAGTGTCATTGGGTAGGATTTTGTAGAATTAAGGCCTCCTAAGGGGAATTCTTACCAAAATAATTTCCCCCTTTGGATCTTATATAGAGCAAAACATCTCTGCATCCCTCATATAACTTTATGGTAAAAACCCAGTAGTTCTCTGACTAGAATCCTGTACTTCTGTCCTATGCTTTGGGTAAAGTGTCCCATTTGTACCAAAACACCAATAAATCCTTTGATGTTGCCATAAGCAGGCTGTCAATCAAAGCCAGACTGAATCACATCAGCTTGCCCAAAAACTTAGTTCCAAAGAAAAAAACCTAATTTGCCAGCTTCCATGCATCCTCTGTTCGATGTTATTTAACTCTGCACTTCTGCTTTTGCCTCTTAAGCACTCTGCATTAGGAACCATCGATTTCATTTGCACATTTTAGCATTTTCCTGCAACACTTGGGTGCTTCTCCATTAGAATTAAATGCTTCATCTTGGTTTGTGTTCCCTGATAGCTTGGCAAAACGGCTGAGGATTTTTGATTTTTTTCCTCAGTACTTCAGTGTCTTGCCTCAAAGCTTCTCTTTATTGTGAAGCTCCAATGCCACACTTTCTCTGAACACACTCCCTTCACCCTGGCACTTTGCCTTCACATTGCAGCATATTCATCTCATTGCTGTGCAGTTCCAGCCATGCACTTCTACAGCCAAGTCATCACATCTATGAAATTTCCTCCAAGACTCTGCTCTAATTCTTTCCCACACAGGAGACTCTTTTCAGCTTCATTGTAAATTTACAAGGCTTGGGGCAGACACAGCTCAGAGACTCAACACAGCACTCCCAGGTAATGCAATGGATTCTCCTCCATCCCTCCTACCTCTCCAAAATAAATGGGCAAAAATAAATGAATGAATGATCATCAACTACTGACAGAAAGTTAATGCACTTAGGTTTGCCCAGCTTGTTGTCTCTGTTATTCTGATACATCAAAAATGCCCAGGAAGAAACTCTCATGGGAATTTTGTTGCTCCTGGTTGGGTCACCAGTTCAGTGGTACTATCACCAATACTGCTGGTGTAGTACTCTTGTTACTACTGTCATTATTTTATGCCTACATGGAGCAATTTCACTCTTCTTCAAATCAAATCATGCAATGTTTTTCTGTGTTTTCAGACAGAGGACACTAACAGGAGAATGACATCAGGCTTCATTTCTTTCACAGCACATGCGAGGCTAATGTGTCTCAGTGATCGGTGTTGGAAAGATATAGTCACATAGAATTCCACATTTTGACAGAACAACTCTTCCTGGGTCAGGAAATGATTGTTGCATGAAAAAAAATATACTAATAAAGATTAATTAATCAGTTTTTTTCAAAGTTGGCCACTTCACTGAGCATTCATGGAACAGTTAATACATTAGACATTCGCAAAGCAAAGCAAGCATCTCCTAAACACTGAAAATATTTTTTCATTAAATGCACCAAGTTGAATTTTTATATATGTTTGAAAAAGGAGATACTGTAACTTTGAGTGGCATATGCTAGATACAATCCATGTTTTTTAAAAGTCAGCACAGTTCAAAAGACATCAATCAAGATGTGCAGATTTATATAGCTGCAAGAAAGCCTTATACATATATGAAAGTTTACATGAAATACTGTAAATATATTCAGCTGTCTTAACACTGTATTTATTTTTGTAGAAAAAAAATTCACTATTTTTTTATTCCAAGATTCCTTCCTACAAATAATTCTTTTTAAAAAAAGTGGCAGGTTTGGGTTCAGTTTTTTCCCCTCATCTCAGTGATCCATTTGTTAGAGTTCCATCAGTAACTCACTGGTCAGTGAGATGAAAGAATCACATAAAGACCCCATCACAAGCCGTCCAACTTGTAAACCTTATTCTTCAGTAAGTGCTGGGCAAGAGAAGGAAAAAAAAATACAACAAGCAATGAACAACATTCTTATTATGGCCCTCATGGTGTCCTGAAAGCAGCAGGGTTTGGAGATAATGGCAACATGCAGCTATTTACAACTTGTTAGCCTTAATGCTGGGCTTGGAGAGGCAAACTGTCTGCGCACTAGCTGGCATCTTTCCTAAAATCTTGAAAGCCTTTGTGAAGCAAATAGTCCAAGGAGTGCAAATCATCTTTTGGCACCTTGAGCTTTCCTAGCAAGAAATGTTCCTTTTAGGGCCCATGTCTATGGAAAAGTAGGAGTCAATGGGAGACAAACAGGCACAGAAAGATGGCAGTGGAAAATGAAAACTGGCAAAATGCTTTCCAGTCACATAGAGGAATGACAGCCCAAAAGCAAATTCTTGCAAAAGGAAATGTAAAGAACATAAGATCTAATATTACCACTGGTATTTAAGATATACCCAAACACAACGTCAATACAAAACATGTCACAAGGCTTTTTCATTAACCTCCCACGAACAGGCTGCATCACAAAAATGATTCTGCATGAATGAGTGCATTCCTTTACATTTTGTGATACTTCAATCCTAAGAAAGAGCAGACCTGAAGTCCTTATTCTTGTCTTGATTTACCTTTATCATCAGCCATGCTGTTACAAATACCATGGCTGAAGTCTGCTCAAGAGGATTCTGCACGTGCCAGGTCAGAGATGGATTTTTATTGGGTCTGCCTCATGAAGAAGCTTGCCCAAAGCCTGAAAGTTTAATGCCCAGCTTAGACCAAGGACATAAATTATGCCATTTATGGCCACAGCATGTCTATGCATATACATATATACACGTAGGCTTTTAAAAGAATAAAAAAGAATAAAATAAAATGCGCATACACACATCTTGAAAAAAACTCCTCAGGAGCAGATAATCTTTACAAAATATTAAGAAAATGCAGCAGAAGCATCAATCCTCTTGGTGTGATGGTGATTTTACTTTGGAGCCCTGATTACTTCCAGTCTGACAATAAGAACAGATTGGCAGTCGTGTACTAAACTGGTAACATGATGTGAATGGCAGTGTCAGCTAAAATACACCCTGTTCATAATGATGAGGCTCTGTGAATACAGCAGTTTGTTATGCATATTATTTGCAGAGGGGGTGACCTCTTGGAAAGCTGAGTGACTATGAAACCACTGTTGTTGTGTTCAAGAGATGTGGTTGGGACATAGTTCATGTTTCGTTATTTTCCAAGTTTTCAGAGCATTTGTGCTTCACTGAGGAGCTATATCAACCAAACAAAACTAATGCCAGAATTCACCCCAACTACAACAAAACTCTTTCCCACTTTTTTCCTGGAGTTTTCTGAAGAAACAGGAGATATTTAGCTACCAAAATATCTTCAGCAGAATCTTAGGTGACCAATTAAAATCTTTCAAGGATCAAATTTTTGACAAATTGGTTTAGAAATACTTATCTGTCTTTTATCTTTTAGTGGTATATTCAAAACTGTTCCCTTCACTGCATTGTAATACTCCAGATAAGAAAAAATGATTAAGCAGTTTCATCACAAATTATGAGTTTTTAACAGCATTGCTGCTGGGTCAGTCAAGCTTGAGTGAGTAGTCAAGGGTATGAAGTGCCTTGTGGAAAGGCAAAGCTTTTAGCAGGCCTCTGCTGTCACGTCTAGATTTACCAAAAATGTAAGTCATCAGAGGATTGAATTTTTTGTTGGTTTTTCTTTTTCCATTTATTTATTTATTTATTTAATCTACAAACCTTTTATTAATTCATTTTTATTTCATTTAGGAAATCAGATTTCCAACACATTATCTATGCAGGAAGGTGTTTTTCTTGCACTCTACTGCTTTTTGTAATCTAGAAATGATGGAAACATTTGTCTCAGGCTTCTTCCCTTCAAACTCAGATCTTTGTAGTCTTACCTATAAAATTCTCCAAACACTGAATCTGGTTCTCATTTTGCAAACAGACTTACTGTAATAGATGTAATAGATAAATTCGTGTATATAATATTGTATTATGGGTTTGGTTTACTAATAAGAAGCTACCCAAGGGCGTCGCCAAGATTCCAGAATTCCATGAAGCAGGCAAACACATTTGCAACTGAAACGACCAGGCCAAGCTGGAAGATGGCCCATTCACCTCCCACTTCACAGCCCCTCAAACATCTGATACTCATCTTGGTGGAGGTCTGGATGGTCAGATCACCCCTCCCAAGATGAATTCCGGGAAGGACTATCAAGTAATCTTTTCACGCAAGACGGGACAGTTTTTGGAAAAATTGAGAAACACATGCATACCTGAATTTTTAATGGACTTGGCTTTAGGGTAAAAAAATTGTATAAAATCCACAGGCTGAAACCTGGCTGGTGTGGCAGAGATCGGAGGGTACCTTTGTACCACGACCCTGTCCACTCGACTCTCGATCGAGTGTTGTGCTGTTTTTATTGTGGCTTTAAGTTCGGTGTTGGAAATTTTGCTAATAAACCCTGTTATTTTGGAATTGGCTTTTGATCATTTATAACACTTACTTTATTCGTACTTTGTATTTCATTGCACAATGCAGCAACACAGATCATTTAAAGAGAAACAGCTTTATGGTTTGTAAATCATCTTCAGGGCTTCTGTTTCAAAAGAAGTGTGCAGACAACTCACATTCATCTTCACCTTAATGACTGTTCTCAGTAGAATGTTTACAGCTTTTTTAACCTGTAAGTCTGATTAATCTCTCAAGAGATTCATTAAAAACTTGAACAGGATTTTCTTCTCCTATGTAATAAGTATAATAGATAAATTCGTGTGGATTTAAGCTACTAATAAGAAGCTACCCGAGAATGCCTCCAAGATTCCAAAGTTCCTAAACACATTTACAACTGTAACGACAAGGCAGAGCAAGAAGATGGCCCATCCATCAAGGGTGGACCCTCACTTCACAGCTCCTCAACATCCGATACCGATCTTGGTGGAGATCCTGGACGATCAGATCACCCCTCCCAAGATGAATTTCAGAAAAAACTATCAAGCAACCTCTTCATGCAGACAGGACTCTTTTGGAAACACAGCATATCTGGACTTTCAATAGACTTAGCCTTAGGGTAAAAAAACTGTATAAAACCCACAGGCTGAAACATAGCAGTGTGGCAGAATTCGGAGGGTACCTTTGGACCGCCACTCTGTCCACCCAACTCTCGATCGAATGTTGTTTCCTTTTTATTGTGGCTTTTATTTCAGTGTTGAAATTGTGTTTAATAAATTTTGTTATTTTATTTTGAATTAGCCTCTAACCATTTATAACATCCTACAACAAAAAATACTCTGGTAACACTAATAAAATTGAAAATCTGTGATTTCCCTGTGGTTATAGAGCCCATACATGGTATTTATAATGGTAACTATACATTTCAATTACACTCTCTTGCCTAGATATGCTTGAAATTATGGATCTTTGAGATTTATTTTAGGGTAATTCTTATCAGGGAAGGATCAGAACAACTATCTATGTTTTGACTTTCTGGGTACCATCTTTCATTTGCATAACTTTTACTGCAGTTGCACCAATGCAATACAAAAGAGAAACAGGTCATATATAAGTGCCTCACCCAGAACATTTAATATAAAGTTTCTACAATGAACATTTGCAAAGTCTTAATTAAGAGAGTGTGGATTAGGACTAGAGTGGTGCAAGTAGTTCAGTTTTTATCAAAAGCTGACCATGGACAGTTCTGTGTTCTATTCCATCAGACAAGAAGTAACTTTTGCTGAATTACCACCAGTTCACTCTGGTTCACCAGGGCATCTAAGTTCTAAATCTTTATCTCATAAGATAGCCCATCCCTAAATACAAGATGTGTTGTGAAATGAATAGAACCAAAGAGACTCCAAGTTAATCACTGTTATGCATTATATATGTTGTATGTTGCATTGTTATGCTGTTTGCTGTTATATTTGAAGTTATAATGTCACATACCTGTTATTTCAAGTTGTCGGTGCCAGCACTGTACCCTGTGTTCCAAGTTGTATGTTCCCCTTTTCCCCAAATCCCGGGTTTCCCCTTTCCATCGGGTTAAGCCTTCACCGCTCCCCGCCTGCTCGTCGGGCCACGAGACCCCGCCCAATATGGAAATCGAGTGGACCCCCTTAACGATCAGAAGCCCATTTAGCAGCAAATGGTCCCTTAGAACAACGAGCTCACACAAAACTGAGATCTATAAAAGACACTGCTGTAGGAAGAAGACATCCAGCTACCCGAGGAGGGTCTCCAACTTGCTGAAGTGTTCTCGCTGACCTAAAGGGTGACTGAAGGGAGAGACACCCCCTAGACCGAGCCAAGCAGACTTGAGTTCCGGGAAAAGCCCCACGAGGCTGAATTCCCGACACTGCAGCCAGCGAGAAGGAGCGAGAAGAGCTGCAGTATCGAATAACACCTCCTCCTCAGCAGTGCCCGAGGGAGTGGCGGCGGCAGCGGCAGCGGCGACAAAGGCGGCGGACCCCACCCTCACCCATGTAAGAGAGCTATTCAATAAAGGCACAAAAGGAGTTAAAACCAATCTCCTGCCCTTTTTGTTTATTTCATGTTGCAGTCTGTTCAAGTTGCAGTCTATTCCAGTCTCTAAACAGTTCTGTACCCATGTTTGGTCTCAGACCGAAGCTTTGTCCCATAAGCTGTTTACTCCTCCAGAGCTGTCAGTTCTGTCAGACCCCAGCCCTTTTTCCTGAAGATTCTAAGCCAATCTGTCCCCAAACCATTTTTCATTTGTTCATATAATTTGTTTTTCCCTTCATGGTCTCCCTATTACTCCCCGGAAACTTTGTTTACCTTTTGTGCTTCCCTGCGATTGGCCGGAAGTTGTTGCTCGCCCAAACCCCTCTGGTATATTACCTTTCGTGCCCCGTGTTCACTGTCTGTCTGTCGCAGCGATTCAAAGAATAAACTCCTTGGATTTGAGACAACAGATCTCCCTTTCTTAATCTCTGCCCTCTGCCTGCGTCGAAGAAAGCTATCTGAGCCATTTATCCGAGAAGCTCAAAGACACCCCGCTGCAGCTCGGCTCGGGAAATGGTGTCTCAAACGATATCACCCGTGCGGAAACTTAGAGCTAGCACGGAGATTCCGGCCCCAGCGATAAAGATGGAAAAAATGTAATTGGTGAATGTTCCCAGTCAGTGACAAAAATAGAAAACAAAATGATAAAGAGTAACTGAAAACCAGTTCATCCTCTCCACACAAGGGAAAAAATGGCAGAAATTATTTTCTGCTGGAGATGGCTAATTATATTGACATTTTTTATATTCAGCACCATTAGGGTTGATTGTCTCAAAGCAAGCCTAAGCCCCACATAAAATACATTCTAAAAAGCAGAGTGCACAATTTTGTTATTAACGAATCAGCCGAATTGGTTCATATTAAGAAATTTATTAAAATCAATTTAGTTACAAATAAATAAAAACCCACCACCAAAACTAAAATAAAAGAGATGTCGAGCCCGGGAATCGACACCGGTGAACAGGGTCAGACCAGCAGTCTATCTGGCAAAACCGTCCTCCCCTGGTTCACGAAAAACTACTGCTGGAGTCTGAATTTTATACAGTTTTTGTGCCCCCGGGCCAGACTCAGCGATGTAAAAATGTAGATCCCCTCTATCGTTCGGTAGATGCAAAAATGTGAATCCTCCATATTCCGGTAGATGTAAAAATGTGAATCCTCCATATTCTGGTAGATGCAAAAAAAAAGTGAATATTCTTTTCGGCTTGCATTGGGTCCTAGCCCGGTAGTGTTGTCCAGGTGGCACTGTTATTGTGTCAGAGAGTGATAATCGCTTTCCCATCTTGTTCCGAGGGGTGTCACTTCACCCTGTGCCTTCAAATGCAAATGAAAACCTCCCCCGCAAGTGTGAGTCTTGCTTTGTGTTCTTCAAATGCAAATAAAAGGTCTCTCCCTGAGTCTGGGTTTTTGCAAACTGAGTTTTACAAAAGCGGGGAGTGCTTAATATATTTATTACATTTTAACTTTCAGCACCTTATATAAAATATTATCCTGAGCATGAATTAATTCTTAGCATCCCTCATAACAGAATCCCCCACCTTGTATTTTTAGAAACTTAATTCATGCTCCACCTAAGAACCCCCCTTTTAAAATTCATTCTTGTAGTCATCCCAGGCCTCCTGTGGAGGAGTGTAATACTCCTCATAAGAGGTTTCCCTAACCCGGTTTTCAAATCTAGCCAATATTTCTGCTACTTCACTTTCTTCTGTCTGTTCTTTTAACTTCATGATTTTTGATACTTTGTCGTTTTTATCTGTGGCCAATTCGGGGTCCAATGGCATTGCTGCGATCTGCATACTTTGAACCACAGAATGTATTAAACTAATAAGGCATGGGATGAGACAAGGCAAGAACATGATACCTGCTAAAGAACAAAGTATGAAGAAAATCAGTTTTTTCCACCATGCCCCATTGAACAAATCGTCCCACCAAGAAGTTTGGAGGATTGAATTCCATCTCTGTACCGGTACATGAGCTATCCTTTTTATTTCTGATGCCAGGTTTTTGATCGTTTCTCTGTAATCATCTATTTCCACACAACATTCAGAATCATTGAACTTCCCACACACCCCTCCCTCTTCAGCCAGCAGGTAATCTAATGCTATTTGGTTTTGGTATACAAAGGCTCTCATTTGGGAGTGTTGTTTGGCTAACAGTTCTAGTGCATCAGAGGTGTGATTAGACACAACCTCTACCACTGCTTGCAGTCTGATTAGCCTATTTAGCAAGTAAATTGGAGTCCTATAACCCCAACTCCCATCTTGTGCTCAGGTTGCCGGGCCATAATATGCTATTATACGTTCTGCTGGCCAATCCTCTTCTCCCCATTTATGATTGCCTCCCGCCATCGGGAGGCTCGTTTTCACTTCTCTTTTTTCTCTACTTAAAGTCTCATATAGTGGGGCCCCGAGCATATTAGCCTCGGCCCTGGGGAGTGTGAAGAAGGGCGGATCATCCCTAGAGTGCATGAGCCTTTCCGTTTCCCAGGTAGTTCACTGTATGCTTTTTTCCCACAGATCCAATATATCCCACTGGGAGATCTCCAGACCTCATGTGTCATCTCTGGCGTTTCCCAATAATGAGCTATGTTTTCTATGGACTGGAAAGGGTTAGCTCCAGAATATTTGTGCCAACATAAACCAATTTTCTCAGACCATTTGCAGCGGTCAGTTTTTTCTTTTTCCCAGTATCCCATCGGAGGTTTAGGTTGCCATTTCCTTTCTTGTTTATCTGAATTTACAGTTAATGTGGATATACATGGAGTATATCCCACGACCTCGGTAAATTCTTTCCCCTCCCTGCTGATACAAAAAGTTCCAATTATCCGGTGGTCAATTATCCACCCTTCGGGCCGCAATATATTTTTTGAAATTTCCGATTTATTCCACCTTAACAATTGTTCTGGCAATAAGTTTTCACTTTCCAGGGCCACATTTCAGTGGAATTCAATCCCCCACAAATCCAACAGTTGGTTAGACCTAATTCGGAGGCAATCTCCTGCATAAGATCTAAAAATAAATTCCTGTTAGAAATAAATGATTTTGAATCCCCATATTGTTTTTCCAGTTGTTCATATGGTTCACTTAATGACTTAAGTCTATCCTGTTCTATTCTCCTTCTTCTAGTTTCTGCCTCCTGCCTTTTTAACTCTTGAGAGCTTTCATAAATTTTTGCTTCAGGCTCTATACCTTCCTCGTTTCGCATAAAGCAAAACGTTTTATCAAATTGTGAGCAATCTCGTTCATTATTGATTATTATTTGATTATCCTTTTGCACCAATTTCCCATCATATTTCAGATTCTTGCCCACCCAATATGTTTTTCCTCCTATTTTACACATTCCCAACTGTTCACCCCCATATCACAAGTGGTTCACGGTGGAATATGCTATGAAAATCGATTCTTTTTTCCTCCCTATCCAAAGAGTGCGGTTACATTGATCACAGATTGGAATATCTACTTCAATATTTCTCCTCTGCCTGCTGTGCTTTCTTTCGTCCTTTGGTGGTGTAATAAGTAGAATAAATAAATTCGTGTGGGATTAAGCTATTAATAAAAAGATACCCGAGAATGCCTCCAGGATTCCGAAGTTCCCAAACACACCTACTACTGTAACAACAAGACAAAGCCAGAAGATGGCCCGGCCATTAAGGGTAGACCCTCGCTTCACAGCTCCTCAAACACCAGATACCAATCTTAGTAGAGATCCTAGACGATCAAGATCACCCCTCCCAAGATGAATTCCAGAAAAACTATCAAGCAACCTTTTCATGCAGACAAGACTCTTTTAGAAACACAGCATACCTAGACTTTCAATAGACTTAGCCTTAGGGTAAAAAAACTGTATAAAACCCACGAGCTGAAACATAGCAGTGTGGCAGAATTCAGAGAGTACTTTTGTACCGCCTCTCTGTCCACCCAGCATTCGATCAATGTTGTTTCTTTTTATTGTGGCTTTATTTCAGTGTTGAAATTGTGTTAAATAAATTTTGTTATTTTATTTTGAATTGGCCTCTAACCATTTATAACAGATTTGGTGCCGTGACTCGGATACAATTTAGCTGCGGAGGACTCCCTTTGCACGGGGGGCGCCCTGCCGGTTTTTCGGCGGCCCGGCAAAGCAGGAAACCCCTTCGCACCTATTGTATTACGAACCCAAAAATTAGATAAAAGTGCCACAATAAAAAGGGAGAAGGCCTAGATCCAGCAGAAAACCCGGGAAAAGACATAAGAGTCTTTTCGGAGCCGCGGCTACTTTTCACTCGTAAAATTTTTTTTCTCCGTGCACGAAGATCTCCAAGCAAGAAAATAGCTGTAAGTAATGCTTGGTTGAGTAGGTGATTGAGTGGGTGAGCGAGACGTGGCCTTGCCACGATACAAGAGTAGATCTGTAAGCTCTTGTACCAAGTTTCCCGCAAAAGTTTTTTTTCGGCTAGTAAGGAAGAGAATTGGGGAAAACTCGTTTGCTCATCAAAGCCCAGACTCGGGGAGTCTGGGGGAATCGATCATAAGGAAGCAAAAGGGGAAGGATACGTCCCTCTGGGTTTGGGGAACCAGTAAACCCTTTTGCTACGGGCTAGTAAAAGCCCAGGATGCAAACCGAAGACTTTTTCATCAGACGAACAGACCCCCGGTTCAGCTCACCGGACAGAGTAAGTAATCCGAACGATTCGGGACCCGGTTTGCAATTTGTAACAGTCGGGGAGAAGATCCCTGCTCTTAGCCAGAGCTAAGGCTAAGAAAAGATTTAGTATTGCGATCCATTACCAAAAAGTAAAGTTTTTTTGTTTTTTTTTAAAAAAAAAAAAAAAATGGGGCAAAGAAAGAGTAAACATCAGAAAGAATCAGAAAAAAAGCATGCTCTCAGAAAAAGAAAAGGTACCTTCGAAATCCCACCAGAAAGTCCACTGAGATAAATCTTAGAGCACTAGAGAGAGTGTCCCATTTTGAAAAGTAAGTCCAAGAAAAACTAATTTATTATTGTACCGAAGTTAGAGAGAGTGAAGAGCCCGCTGCCAGCCGCTGCCAGCCGCTGCTGCGTGCCGAGAGCCAACCCGCGGGGTGCGGGGGCCCGTCCAGGGCACGCTAGCAGAGAGGGGGGCCGCCCTCTGCGCCCGTGCCGCGCCTCCCCCACCCGTCTAGCGCCGCATCCATCCCACTGCTTCCCGCGGCCGGCACCGCCACCTCCATAGCATCCTTGTGTCCAGCAGAAGATTGTCCTCCTGCTTGCCTTCTCTGTCTCTCTCTGACCCCTTTTCCCAATCCTGCTTCTAGCCCCCCTTCCCCCAAAGAGCCATCCTCTTCCCATTCTCAGTTCCCCCGAGGTAAGAACAGAAACCGAGGAGAAGAAGAGGGGGGGGGAGAGATTCATATGCAAATGCAGTAGTTCCAGCTTCTCAACCACACCCTGCTAAACCATTTCCACCAGATACTACCGTAGCAACTGCAGAGTCACTCCATCCCGAAGTGTCTAACAGTTTTAGCTACCCTGTTAACTTTTAAAGTTATAAACATAAACAAGTTGTAAATTCTATTCCATGATTCTCTCTCCTATTGTTCAGAGAGCAAGATAAAGAGTAGAACTTGCCGAATGAGCACAGATAAGCTTGAAGCTGCTGTTGCCTTTCTGCTACCCCATATCCCTGTTCGTCGTCCCTGCCCCCGTTCCTATTTCAAAAGTAGGTCGTTAGCAGCAAACCACACAGCGCAGAGTAGCCCAAGATGTCTGCAGTCTCTCTAGCTCCCTGCGACCCCCCCCCCCAGTTCCCAGTTCCTATCCACTAGTCCTGACCAGAAAGAGCTTGCTAGCTAAGACGCTTAACCCAAAAATCCTCTATCCTTTATACCTTTTTTGCAATACCTTATCTTCTTTCCACTTCCCTCCAATCCCCATAGAATAGTCTTTACAATTAAATGTTTTATGTTGTTTCCTCTAATTGCAGATTGTCCCGTTTTCAGTTTTAAGAGTTTTGCCTGTCACGAAGATAAATCCTACAAGAAGCAATTTTCAAACTGTCTCTTAAGAGGGTGTGTTCCAGTAGCATTAAGCTACTAAAACAAGAAAACGCTGTTGAGTTTATGCTGTCCTTAGTTAGGCTTACCAAGGGTGACTGACAACCCTGTTAAGATAGTGCCTAAGAAAGTATGAACAGTTTTTAGTTTTTTTAGTTGTAGCCGATGTTCCCTAACAAAGTAGTAGCAGAAGCTACAAGTTTTATTTTATTTTACAGCGAAGGCTAAAACCTAAACTAAAGGTGAAAGCCATAGCTGAGAAAAAGCCAGTTGGGGGGAAAAAGAAGATGCTGCCACTGAGCTCAGATCCAAGAAGATGAAGATCTGAAGCCGCAGGGCTCAAAAAAAAGCCAGCACTGCAGCCTAAACCAGAGGCTGTAGTGGTCTAGAAAGCCAGTTAGAGTATGTTAAGTGCTTTGAGCCAGTCACGTCAACAAAGCTAACCCCAAAACTTCTATGTGAGCTTAGTGCCAAGAGCCGAGAGCTTAAAAGCCACTAAGTTAGCTGCAGAAATGCACTCAAAGTGCCCCTAAATACCCATTAGCTTACAAAGCAAAGAATCTAAATAGCTTAGCTGTGAGAAGACCTCAGAGTCCTTAAAGCACTAGCCCATGTTTAGTTTCATAAACAGCTTCATTTTAAGTACCTATTATGCGTTTCATTATTCATTTTAAAATCTGCAATATTGACCCACTTACCCCATTTGTTATAATTGTTTGTTTTGTTAAGTCACAATTACATATGTCAGTTGTTTGAATCAATTCCTGTTACATTTTGCTTCTTGTCAACCCTATTTGTTGTTTTCTTAGTCCTGCCCTGTGTCATGTAGACATCTCCCTCAGCAAGATAATTCTCTTTTGTTAACATGAGTATAAAAGCACTAACAATGCCCTAGTAGTTAGAAGGGTTCAGATATGCCTTAGCCTTAAACTGCTCTGAGAGATGTTTCAAATTTTTAAACAGTTTTTAAGTAATTATTTTCAGCAGTAGATTGATGCTTCCTATTTTTTCACTAATTACTAATATTGTTCTTACTTTGTGTTATGCAAGAATTGATGCTAAAGATCCCCCCTTTAAAATACATGATTTGTCTAATTGTGCTAAGCTTTAACTAGTTGCCTATCACCCATTCAAAAGAATCCCAGTAGATTTCACTGATTTACCTAAGATACAGCAATTAGGACAGCAGAAAAAGAGTGGACCCACGCTTCGAGAGTGAAGAAGGTAGACTCACAATACACTACTCAGAAATAGAGAGTAACCTCATCACCTAGAGAGCTGAAAGTCAGGTTGCAACAACACCGATGAATGAAGGGGATCAGATAAGGTGTGAAAGACCAGATTGTGAATGTTTTCCCTTTGTTCACTTCAAGTGTGTATATTGTAAATTGATTTGAGTTGTTCACTGTAGAGGGGGGCGTAAGCCAAAAAGATTATGTACCAACTGTTTAGAAAAAGAACAAGAAGAGACTAGCTATTTCTTAGTAATTGCCACTAACTTGGGTCTGCTAGAGTTAGATTCTCCAGAATAGTATTATATATATGAAAAGAAGACAAAAGAGCAATTAGACGCTAAAGTTGAAGTGCTCAAAGTCGAGTGCAGAAAGACAATCAAAGTACCTTGCTGGTCCGATACAATCAGGTTGTCCAGATAGAGTGCCTTTAAAAGAAAGTTTGCAGTTCGGACTGACAGGACTCCAGAAGCATATGCCTGCTGCCGAGAAGATAGATTACCCCGCCACGGGCTGCAACCCCGTGGGCGAAGGGAAAGGCAGAGGCATGTTGTGATAGAAAGTCCTCGTAGTCCTGAGCCAAGAGACAGGGGGACCCCCCCCCAAGAGCCCACAGAAGCTGACCCTCAGGAAGAAATGTGAACTATAGTTAAACATAGCACCAGAAAGAACCTGAAGTATCAAGAGCATTATGATTGTCCCAAAGATAAAAGAAAAGGGTATTATTTCTTTTATGACACTCAATACTAAATTTTGTAGATCAGAAAAAGGGGTAGAATGCCACGACTCAAAGGCAATTACTAAGGAAGAGCAATCCAACACACACGAATTTATTTGGGTAAATAAAAAGGTGGGGGACTGTAATAAGTAGAATAAATAAATTCGTGTGGGATTAAGCTATTAATAAAAAGATACCCGAGAATGCCTCCAGGATTCCGAAGTTCCCAAACACACCTACTACTGTAACAACAAGACAAAGCCAGAAGATGGCCCGGCCATTAAGGGTAGACCCTCGCTTCACAGCTCCTCAAACACCAGATACCAATCTTAGTAGAGATCCTAGACGATCAAGATCACCCCTCCCAAGATGAATTCCAGAAAAACTATCAAGCAACCTTTTCATGCAGACAAGACTCTTTTAGAAACACAGCATACCTAGACTTTCAATAGACTTAGCCTTAGGGTAAAAAAACTGTATAAAACCCACGAGCTGAAACATAGCAGTGTGGCAGAATTCAGAGAGTACTTTTGTACCGCCTCTCTGTCCACCCAGCATTCGATCAATGTTGTTTCTTTTTATTGTGGCTTTATTTCAGTGTTGAAATTGTGTTAAATAAATTTTGTTATTTTATTTTGAATTAGCCTCTAACCATTTATAACAGTGGGAGTCAACCTGACTTCTCATTTTCATCATCTCTATTAATGTCCAAACACACATATTTTTCCCCTTCCCTGCAGATCCCGTATAGTGTGCCATTTCTTCTGCAGAACCCCACCTGCTTACCTTCACAGCCTGCTTGGCCTGATCTCATTCTGCACTCACCACAGCTGTTGATCGGGCCTTGCGGAAGCACCTGGTACTGCTTCTCCGAGAACCATGCCGCTGTCGGGAGTGAAGCTAGCCACACGGTCATTAGGATACCCCACCGGTACACTCCTCTGCCTCTGCCTACGCCTGCTGGTGTGCAGCCAGCAGCGTGGTAATCCATCTTCTGTGCAGCAGGACTCATCTTCAGGGGCCCTGTGCTGGACCCTGGCTGCATATCGCCTCTTAAAGGCTTCCCAGTGGACAAGTTTGACCGTGTCTGCATTGCAGGGGGTCTTGCTCAGAGTCCGGCACTCAATTCTCAGGGGTTCTGTCTGTGTATTTAATTTTCCCCTCAGCCCACTCCACTTCAGAAAATACCAGGTCCTGGAGTGAAGCCTAATTAGATCAAATTCGGCAGAGATATTGAGAAAACGAGTAGTCAGAGTCTGCTCCTCCTCCAGACACCTAGTACACAATCCTTTAGGCTTAAATCCCCTTTTACAGTGGGCCACCCAAATCTCGTTACAGAGATTGCACTTGAATTCAATACACGGGAAACACGGGCACTCAAACTTAGTACATCTCACTCGGTTTCCTCTTGACATGGGTTGCTCCTTTGTAGTCATAATTTCAAGTCTCCTGGTGAGTAGACCACGTTCCACTCAGGCTCTTTCTTCTTTGGGGTGATCTTCTTCACTCTGGATGCGTGTGTCCAGCCGCGTTCCGCTGTCCTGACTGCAGTGTCTGTAGACAAGAGAACAAGAAAAGGACCCTCCCAATGTGGTGTTAGTGGGGCCTCTTTCCAGGTCCTTATCAACACACTATCTCCAGGATGTATCTTATGAATGGCAAAACCTAAAGGCGCGTTCTGTGTGGTCAACCCAAGCTTCCTGAGCTCCTGTATATTTTTGTTTATTGTAATCAGATATGGCTGTAATTGTTTTTCTTCTATCTTTGGGTGCCCTACCGGAATTCCATGAGTGTAAGGCATCCCATACAGCATTTCAAAAGGCGAGAGTCCGGTGTCAGAATTAGGCATGGTTCTAATGTTGAGGAGGGCAAGGGGGAGACATTTGACCCATGACATTTTTGTTTCAATCATTAATTTAGATAACTGTGCTTTTAATGTTTGATTCATTCTTTCCACCCTCCCTGAACTCTGAGGCTGCCATGGGGTGTGATACATCCACCTTATACCTAGGGCCTCTGTTAGTAATTTTATAATTTTGGACGTGAAATGTGTCCCCTGATCCGAATCTATGTGACTTATGACCCCATATCGGGGTATGATTTCATTTAACAAAACCTTTGCAACTGTTTGAGCGATGGCCCTGGCACTGGGGAATGCCTCAACCCAATGTGTCATTTGATCCACAATGACCAGTACATACCTGTACCGCCCCACCTTAGGTAATTCTGTAAAGTCCACATGAACCTTTTCGAATGGTCGATAAGCGATCAGACGACCCCCCCCAATGGCCTTCCTAATGTTTGCTTTGTTTACCCTCTGACAAGTCATACATCCTGTCACCTCTTGTTTTGCTAATTCATAGATCCCTTTGCATCGAAAAAATTTCAGGACTTGATCTACCAATGCCTGAGTTCCCCAGTGTGTCTGCTGATGCAGATGTCTCAAAATTTTCCTAGCATGTTCTTTAGATATGATTTCCCTTCCATCGGGTAATTTCCATTTCCCGTCTATCATTTCTCCCCCCATCTTTTGGTATGTCTCAATTTCCCGTTCTGTTAAGCAGAACGGATATTCTGTACTTTCCTCTGTTTGAATCTCGGGGGTACTTACCACCATCAGCGCTGCTCTTTTTGCCTCTGTATCTGCTAGATTGTTTCCCCTAATTCTGAACTGCATACCTGTTTGATGTCCTTTCACATAGACAACAGCTATCTCTGTTGGCTCTCTCACAGCTTCCAATATTTGTTTGATTAATTCCTCATGAACTAAACTTTGTCCTTTCGTACTGATCAAGCCTCTCTCTTCCCAAATCTTCCCAAAAGTGTGCACCACGCCATAAGCATATCGAGAATCAGTAAAAATTGTTCCTCTCTTTCCTTTCAATCTTTTCAAAGCCCTCAAAACCCCGTACAGTTTGCATGCCTGTGCAGACCATCCGGCACTTAAAGGGCCAGACTCCACTACTTTCTTCGAGTTCCCATCCACTATAGCATATTCCGACTTCCTCTTTCCATCTATCACTCTTGCTGATCCATCTACAAACCATTTTTCTCCACCTTCTAATTCCTCATCCTCTAAATCTGACCTTATCTTTGTCTGCAGTTCCACCATTTCAACACAATCATGGTTGGAGATTTCTGAGGTTTCTCCATATAGAAATTGAGCTGGATTCACCGCTGAGGTGGTCCGTAGTTCCAGTTCGGGGGAATGTATTAGTATGGCCTCATATTTCAACAGACGAGCATCCGTTAGCCACTTGTCTGCTTTTTGTTGTAGTATATTTCTAACATTATGTGTGGTAAATACTACCAAGGGGGCCCCAAATGTGACTTTCTTAGCTTCCTCTACCAACAAAGCTACTGCCACAATTGCCTGCAAACAGCTGGGCCACCCTTTACTTACAGGATCAAGAATCTTTGAAACATAACTCACAGGTTTTTTGTTACCTGCCCATTCCTGAGTCATGACACCGTATGCAGTGTGATTGCTGACCTCCACAAACAACTGAAAGGGCTTTCTAACATCTGGTAGGCTTAGCACCGGCGCTGTAATTAACGAGTCTTTTACCTCTTTGAGTCATTGCTCGTCCTGTTCCACCCACTTTACCTTAGTCATGGTCAGTTTCTCGTAAAGAAACTTCACCTTTTCACTATACCCCTCAATCCAGTGCCTGCAATAGCCTAACAACCCTAGAAGTTGTCTGATCTCCCTCTTTGTTCTTGGGGAGGGCATAGATACGATCCCCATAACTCTTTCTGGGTCTAATTTTTTCTTACCTTTTGAAATCCAATGGCCTAAGTATTTCACCTCAGGTTCCGTAAATTGCAGTTTAGATTTAGACACCTTTAGACCTCTCTCTCCTAAGAAATTAACAATCTTATGGAGCAATTCCTAACTTGCTCCTCCTCCGGACCGGCTATCAGCAGGTCATCAACATACTGTAACAGCTTCACTCCCTCTTCCGGCAGAAACTCACTGAGTAACTTTTCCAGCGCCTGCCCGAAGAGGTTGGGTGAGTCCACAAAGCCCTGTGGAAGCGAGTTCCACCTTAGCTGGGTATTTCTACCCGTGACCGGGTCCTCCCATGTAAAAGCAAAATAATCCTTACTTTCTTCAGATAATGGGCAAGTCCAGAATGCGTCTTTCAGGTCCAAAACACTGTAATATATATCTTCGGGTGAAATTCTATTCAATAATGTGTATGGATTTGCTACTACCGGGAACTTTGTCTTGGTTTTTTTGTTTAACTCGCGTAAATCCTGTACCAATCTATAACTGTTATCTGATTTCTTTACTGCCAGTATGGGGGTGTTATAGCTAGACATACATGGTTCTAAAATCTTTTTCTTTATTAAGTCATCTATTATAGGTTTCAGCCCAAGTCTGCCTTCGAGGGGAATTGGATATTGTTTTACTCTCACCGGGCACTCTGGCTTTTCCAATTCCACACTAATAGGTTCCATTGAGAGCCTTCCTGACTCTCCTTCTTTATGCCATACCTCTGGTTTTATTTTCTCCTCATCTACTGAAGTTAACTTGTACAAGCTAACTATTAGCTGTGAATTTTCCACCACCAGATTCACCCCTAAAGCCACTATCAAATCCCTCCCCAGTAAGTTATGTTCAGCCTCTTCCACTAAGAACATATTTCCAAGACAGATCTTGTTTTCTGATTCTATTTCTACATTTTTTATTACAGGAACCTTGAACGGTTCGCCTTTTGCGCCGATGACTAGCACCGTTTCTTTACTTTTGGCGCATCCTGTTGGCAATTTTTGAAAAGTACTTCTTTCCGCCCCTGAGTCAATTAAAAAACCAAAATTTCCCTTTTTTGGCCCCACTTTAAGTGTTATCAAGGGCTCCTTGATGGAATGGGACCTTAGAAAATAGAGCCCCTGACACCCCTAATCTTCCTTGAATATTTCTTCATCTTTTTTTCCTTTTAAAACAGTCTTTCTTAATGTGTCCCTTCTTATCACAATAATAACAAGTACGGGTTTCCTTCTGTTTCTCCCCATCCTTCTTTGGGGGCATGGGTTGCTGGTTTTGGGTGTTATTTCTTCCCCTCCCCTTCCCCTCCGTCTGAGTTTCCCGTTTCTGAGCTTCCCTCACTGCTGCAACGAGAATTTTCGCTTGCACAACCTGTTGCTCTTCTTCTCGTCTCATGTATACTTTCTGTGCTTCCTTTAATAATTCTTGCAAACCTTTGTCTTGCCAATTTTCCATCTTCTCTATTTTCTTCCGTATATCCTCCAAGGCCCTTCCCACGAATTGTGTTTTGAGTACTACCTCTCCAATTGGGGAGTCAGGGTCCGTTCCTGAGTACATTTTTAAACCTGATCGAAGTCTCTCCAACCATTCGATGGGGGTTTCATCCTTCCGTTGGCACTCCCCTAGTATTTTACTAATGTTCTTCCCTCGGGGTACCGCTTCTTTTATTCCTTGTATTACTATGTTCCTGAGATCTATCATATTTTGCCGCCCTTCCTCCGTCTGGGCGCTCCACCCAGGGGGTATGCGGGGCCACTTCACTTCTCCTGGAGGTCCCTGGGGGTTTCTACGTTCCCATTCCCGCATCCCTGCTTGTCTTATCATATCTCTCTCCTCAGGATTGAATAGAATCCTAAGGATCGCAGCTATATCCTCAAAAGAGTATATGCTGGTTCCCAAAAACTCATCCAGCCGATCCGAGACCCCCCACGGATCCTCCATCAGCCCTCCCATCTCTTTTTTGAATGCACGAATGTCCATACTGTTTAACGGGACATTCACGTAACTTATGTTTCCCATTCCATTTGGTACTTCCCTTAAAGGGAACACACCGTGTTTATGTTCTTCTTCGTCCTACTCCTCTTCCTCATCTATCTCGTGTAATTTCCTTTGTGATCTCCTGACCGATTGGGCTGGTGTTGTTTTTGCAGATTTGGGAAGGGTTGGTGCGAGTGTTTTTGCCGGTCCTAGCATGGACGCAGCGGGCTGGGGATGGGGGATGGGCAATGGCGCTGCAACGGGCCCCTGGGAGGGAGTAGGTTCCAGCGGCCATGCCTCAGCCCCTTGTGGTAACTGCTCAAGTGGGGGTGCCGAAGCTGCTACTGGCTGCGGCTGTGGTTCAGGTTGTGCGGGGGAGGTGGGGGATCCCCAGCCTGTGGAGGTTGTGGTGGGGGTCTTAAATAGGGAGGGGGTAGGTTGTCCAAGGGGTCCCATGTGTCCCTCGAGACCTTAGATGAGCTTTTGGTCTGTACTGGATACAGTCTGACCTCGACCTCTCTCCATAGGTCTGCATATTCCTTCTCCTCCTGACTCCTTGGTTCTTTGTTTTAGACATACGTGTTTAATGCCTGACATGTCCATTGTTCAAAAGTCCCGAACGTGGGCCACACCACGTGGTTCCTAATCTCCTTGCCACCCCAGATCTTCATGCAAAAGTGTATCATCCTTTCCTTAGATTTATGTCTCCTCCTAGGGTTTTCCTCCCAGTACTGTAAGATAAGTCCTAAAGGACTGCCTGGGGGAATCTCCGGGATTCCCTCGTTCAAATCCCTATTAGATTCCTTTCGCAATTTACTATTTCTTTGCCCCATTTTACCGATACTTACCCAATACGCGTATGTGGAGCTGGATATAACACAGGTACCTTTCTAATAATTTTACCAAAATACTCACCCACCGCCAGGGACCGTCTGAGGGGGCTTTCTATTGGCACTCGGCTCTCCGATTTCCTTTTTTGATGGATACCCATCCTGACGGAACCCCGTCCCAGCACTGAAGGTTTACCAGTTTCTGAATCCAAAGAAACGTCCCCTTCCCTTCAGCCCACTTGTGACCAAAACCAAAAACCCCGCGCGCTCTGGAGTTTTTCCACAATCGCTTCCCTTTGGCCCGACCCCGTTCCTCGCGGAAATCGGGGAACTGCGGTCCTCAGGTCCCTTTTGCTTCGTGATAAATCACGTCTCATACACACACACACACACGGTCACACCGCTCAACCACGAGATACTTATGGTGCCTTTTTCCCTCGTGGATTCTTCGTGCACTCAGATTTTTATGAGCAAGATCCTGCCGCGGCAACCTGAAGATCCCCAAAGCCTGGGTTCTTCGTGAGTTCCCTGAGAGCCTTTCTGCTAGCTAGCTTCTCCTTTTGGTAGTGGCTTTTTATCGGAATTTGTCCGATTTCCAACTGGTTCCTGGAGACCACTCTCGTGCCGTTTGGGCCACTGAAAACAGCGGGGCGCCTCCCAAAATGCTGAGAGGATTCCAGTTCCAAGATTGGCTGTCACGTCGGGGTCACCAATTTTGTTATTAACGAATTAGCCGAATTGGTTCATATTAAGAAATTTATTAAAATCAATTTAGTTACAAAGAAATAAAAACCCACCACCAAAACTAAAATAAAAGAGATGTCGAGCCCGGGAATCGACACCAGTGAACAGGGTCGGACCAGCAGTCTATCTGGCAAAACCGTCCTCCCCTGGTTCACGAAAAGCTAATGCTGGAGTCTGAATTTTATACAGTTTTTGTGCCCCCGGGCCAGACTCAGCGATGTAAAAATGTAGATCCCCTCTATCGTTCGGTAGATGCAAAAATGTGAATCCTCCATATTCCGGTAGATGTAAAAATGTGAATCCTCCATATTCTGGTAGATGCAAAAAAAAAGTGAATATTCTTTTCGGCTTGCATTGGGTCCTAGCCCGGTAGTGTTGTCCAGGTGGCACTGTTATTGTGTCAGAGAGTGATAATCGCTTTCCCATCTTGTTCCGAGGGGTGTCACTTCACCCTGTGCCTTCAAATGCAAATGAAAACCTCCCCCGCAAGTGTGAGTCTTGCTTTGTGTTCTTCAAATGCAAATAAAAGGTCTCTCCCTGAGTCTGGGTTTTTGCAAACTGAGTTTTACAAAAGCGGGGAGTGCTTAATATATTTATTACATTTTAACTTTCAGCACCTTATATAAAATATTATCCTGAGCATGAATTAATTCTTAGCATCCCTCATAAC
Source organism: Acrocephalus scirpaceus scirpaceus (assembly GCA_910950805.1). Classification (NCBI taxonomy): domain Eukaryota; kingdom Metazoa; phylum Chordata; class Aves; order Passeriformes; family Sylviidae; genus Acrocephalus; species Acrocephalus scirpaceus. The sequence goes on along the minus strand of CAJVGK010000015.1, from coordinate 30,885 downwards.
AACAATGCAGGTCTCTTTCTATGGATCAGGCTTTTCCTAAAGAATATTCTGCATATTTAGGAGATTCTACAACATACTGTAGATAAACACTTTATTTTTAAATTTTCTAGTGATGGAAAAGCAGTCCCTACATAAGGTACCTCCTGGAACTCAGGGAAACTTTGATTTAGCTTCTTGGCCTACCAAAGATTTCCCTGTACACCATCTGCTCTTTTCATTTATTTAAAATCTGCATATGCAGGGTTCTGAAAATATGAGACTGAGAGTGTCTAATGGTACAAATGCAATACAACCTCTACCACGCATTCATTAAGATTAACAAATAATTAGGATAAGAAGCTTTCATCAATGGAATCTGAAGGAAACAGTTCATAATTGTGGAACAACTATGTTTAAATTCCAATAAATTGCATGCAACAGATATTTATTGAAATCTTTAGTAACACCTAAGTATTTTTTAAAGGAAAATGTTCTTTTGCAGGCAGCAGAAACAAAATGGTACAAGAGTCAAGGATGGAAAATACTGGATGAGTACTTGCAGTATTCTGCTGAGCTTTCAGTTAAAATTGGCCAAAATAAACCAACACAAACCCACAGAAGTAGTTTTTAATCTAAATTTCAGCTAAATTTAGCATAGGCAGTATTATGGTCCTTTTAGATGTACAAAAAAAAATTACAATGACATCATGTTAGACAGAGAGCATGGAAAGTCAGTGAAACTACCAGAAATGAAGAAATACTTTAATCTAACTTTAACAACAAAAATCATTAAATGCTTGTTCACATTCAGGAATCTTCAACGTGGCTTTCCAGTGAACAATTTCTGTTTGACTGCCTGCTTTGACAAATAATTCCATGATAAAACAACAAAAAAATTAAAACTTCTGTAACCATAAATATCCTTTTTAGAGAATTTTTAAGGTCCTTGGTTTCATTTGTATGGATCTTATATTATATTTAGTGAAAGTACTTTATTTATGCCTATAAAAGTATTGTCGATTTGCAAACTAATTTTATTCTCGTACCCTCACAGTCATACATTGTTAAGTCTCTCTCTAGAAACTGCATTTCTTGCATTTTTCTGTAGGGAATTTGTCAATCAACCTCCAGTCACCCTTGTAGTCAAGAGCAATAAACCATCAACATGAAGCATCAGCAGAACACTCTTCACAAATACAAACAAAATTACACTCCAGCTAATGTGTCCACCCCAGAAAACCCTCAGGAAAAACTGAATTAACAAGTTTGTCTTACAGATCTGAATGTCAACTAACTTAGGTTTTGTAGCACTAAGGGAAAAGAATCAGTCTCAGGTTCTCTTGCCCTCAGCTCTGTTAATAAAGCTGAGGCTTCTGCTTTCCAGTTGGCCTTTAAAGGATAACAAAAACCAACAGCAGGGTTTCCTCAAAAGGAGAAAGGAAACTAAGAAGAATTTTATAGATCAAAAGCCGTACTTCAACCTGTATTCAGAAGAGCCCTGCACAAAGTGAAGAGACGACTTATTGAAGTGGCAGCCTTGTGTCTATAACCTCAACTGAAGGAGGCCTCCAAAATTACACAAATAGCACATTATGAGACAGGAATAGCAACCAGTGCTGAGATCCAATACAAAAATAACAGCTCTCTTCTGCTCACTAGTAGGTTCCTCTTCCTGTCCTGCTCCTCTCCTCTTCACCACCTGAACAACCAGAACAGCAAGGACAGAGCAAGCTCCTGAATTTGAACGAACAATCACAGTTGAGACAAGGCAAAAAGCAGTGACCTACATAGAGGAGTCAATATCTTTTTATAGAACCACAGGGAAGTTCAGACTGGAAGACTTCTAGAGAGTCTGTCTAGCCAAACCGGCTTCAAGCTTCTAAGTTACATTAGGCTGCTTAGGGCCTTAGGTCAAGCTTTGAAAACTTCCAAGGATACTTCTGTATATTAAGTGAACATTTTTGTAGTGTGCAAAAAGGAGAATCCGCTTCAAGTATTTCTTTTGGTTTACTACCAAGATTATCTAATGTGCTTGCAGCACTTCGAATCACTGGGAAACTCAAAGAATACAGAGTTTTTACATTCAGGAAACATAAAATGGCTAAGGATCTAGTGCAAATTAGCATGTAGAACTCAGCCTAAAATCACACTGATATCAAGGACAGCAGGAAACTCTTCATTTTGACAGAAATATGCGACTCCAAATAGGGCTCCCATTTCCAGGGTCCTTCACAAAACTGAGTAGGATATTCAAAAGCTGAGAAAGAAAATGGCTGTTTCCAACCCACAACGGATTTGACGTCTTTCCCTCCAAAACAGTTATGGTTTAGGTTGTAAAAACAACACCAGCCCAAAGAGTATTAAAAGAAAAGGAAAGGAGGAAAATCTGCCATAAATGTGGCTCACAAAATGATGGATGTCATCCTAAAACTGGTCTTATGGATCAAAAACCAGTCTGTTAAAAATGTTAATTCCCTCAGCCATCAGACTAAGAAATATCCGAGCACATCTAACTTTTGTGAGGCTCATCAACATGTATTTTACTACCATAGTAACACACTGAAGCTGTTTCCAAGAGTATCTTGAAATTTCATCATTTCCACTTCGCTTCCCCTTAGAGGTTTCCAAAATACCTTTTTGTGGTGCCATGGTTTTACATAAGCACCATTTGTACATGTGACCACATACACAGCAGTTAAAGAGGTTTCCTGACCAAGTTATCCCTTTAATCACTGGAACATACCAAATTTTATAGAAAACAATTTCTGTTGGTTGATCAGTATCTTCATCAACCACTGTCTAGAAGTTCAGCAGATCAGCAAAGTGATTTTTGCTTCAGTAATGACTAATTAAAGACATGGATCCAATACTCTGAAGTGACTGTGTTTCCAGAATTTAGTTAATCCTGCAGTAGCCACACTACCACCTGCCAACCTCTTCTAAATCACTTACTCTAAACCTTTTTCCAATGATTTCTTTCAAGCTTTTTTAGCATTTATAATACAATAGAGCCTAAAAGTACTGTACCTGCCAAAATGAATTACATGTAAGGAACTGAGACTCTCCACATTTTTTGTAGAGGTATATTGCACAATTTTTGATTCAGACATTATGGTGATGTGTTTTTCATAATTTTAGTCCCTCAAATGGGTTATTCTGTAACCCCCCCCCGCTTCCTTGTGTGGTTAGTTTGATCCCAGCTACATTCCTGTGTGTTGAGGTCACTCACTCCTTGAACCCCTCCATTGTTCTCCTACCCTTCCCCTTGTCCACCCTACTCTGCCAGTAACTCCCACGTTGGTTTCAAGTTGCCCCCTGCCCCCTGTGCTCCCATTGATCACTAAGTCTGTACCCTCCCCTGAAACCCCCCTGCATATAAGTGCCTGCAAGGCCGGCCTCGTTGTTCCACCCCTGCCAGGCCTTTGAGTTAAGATCACCTTTGGTCTCTGTGAATAAACTTGTGACTCGGAGAGAGCACGTGGAGTCCATCTCACAATTTCCTACCCCAATTGGCTGGTGGGTGTTAAGGACACTCAGGAACTCTGGGGTAAGGGTCGCAGCCCCCCTTGCTCCTGGCCCTGGGTTGAGGCTGAGCTCACAACAAGACATTACTTTTTAAATCCTCTTTTCTTGTTAAGTGCACTACAACAAAAGTACAAACACTGAAAATAAGGGGACTCATAGCAAATGGCATTTTTATGAAGCCAGATAAAGTTTTCATCAAACTTAACAGCAAATATTCTGGGGTTTTATGTTTTCCCACTGATGTTGAACAATGACCAAAACCTGAAACCTGCTTTAACTTATAAAGATAAAAATAGCTTAAGTTTGTCCTAGTTTCAGGCAGATTTGGGAGAAAACCTACTACAGGGCTCCCTTCCCCCAACCGGTTTGGGAAAGACTTCCTCAGAAAGAAGTAGAAAAAACCTGTTTATTAAACAGGCAAAGCACTCCCAGCACAATACCCGATGACAAGAGCTTCGTGCCGCTCTGGAGAGAGATGTCAAACTTAGAGAGAGAAGTCCTCACCTTGAAAGTATTCACTGTGCTCTGTTGCTCCATCTCCTCTGGCGCTGTGAGAAAAGGAGTTGCTGCACCCGGCTGGTCTTGGTGGGGTGGGTCCCAGGTGGAGGACCCCCGGCGTTTCCCCCAGGTCCTCAGTCCAGAGAGATTGGAACAGCTCCGAGGAGAGGGGAAAAAAAGGGAAAAAAAGGGGAAAAAAGATTTCAGCTATTCTACAAGACCTAGCTATCTGCGCTACCACTAACTCTGGAGAGGGAAAAAAAACCCAAAAAAACAACAAAACAGAGCTTCTGTCCGTGTCGCCATGTTCCAACTCCCCTGCTTCCAAGGTCACTCCGAGGAGCAGAGTTTTCCTGGGGAAAAATAAACCACGCTTCGCCTCCCCTTTGCACCCAACAGACGATTGGGGATACACACATCACCCTAGGACATTCCACCCCTTATCCCCATATCGTCAACTTACGGCCAAAACCAACATATATTCCACATCGTGTATTTATCCACATAAAACTTCCATTTGTTCTCCCCACAAAAAATACAAGCAATACCCGTCATGCTCCTGTCACATTCCACACTGAGCCACTGAATCCAGGCCCCAGGCTTCAGGGCAGCAGGATTGCCCTCTCTCTTATTTTGCTCACCCAAAACTCCCTCTTTCACTTACTCATACCTTCAACAATTGCTCATACCTTCAACACTTAACACATAACCTCTCACTTACACATTTCTTTCTATTTCATTCTGCGTGGTTAAATGTACAGACAATGGCAGTAGCATCCAGCAGACAGTGATGTTTACAAATGATTCTCACCCAACAATCAGATCTCCCAGAGGTACACATCGTGTTGTTCCATCTTTCTGCATTATCCACCATGTGCAACCTGGTCCCTGAGCAAAGACAACCTGTTGTTAGGGCTTGTTGCCAAAAGACAAGCCAGCCCATATTACTACCCTCATCAGCCGTTCAGGTGAGTCATGAGACACCTTACCAGCGATAAGGTGCTCAGAGACATCACCACACCAAACACTCCATCCTTCGTGCTTCGCATTACCGATCTATTTCCAGGACGACCAAAGATAAACCCCTACTCTCCATACTCATCACACATGTATCTATCCTACTGGTGCCCAGCTTCAAACCCAAGGAAAGGTTATTGTAATTACCCTGGGTGGGGATACTGTAAGTACTAAGGCTGTGAAACCATAGTCACAGATGCCAAGCCATCAGAGCCTGGGTGGGACCCACCAGAGCCCGACCAGTTCCTGCAGTTCACCTGAGCACCCGCAAGTTGCAAAACACCTCTCTTTGTACATGGAAACCCCCATCGAAACAGTTATAAAATCCCTAGATTTAGAAAATGTATATACTATAACATGACAGTCTTGCAGCCCAATCATCCTGGTTGGACAGTGGGTAAAGCATGGACAGTGGTCCTGCAAGAGTCAAAAGAGTAAGTGAATGTGCAAATTACCAAGTTCCAGCCATCAGCACCCCGAGCGGTTGGACCCAACAAGGTGATTAAAAGCACGCAGACAGAGAGAAACATGACTTACCCCAAAACCTTACCCGCGAGTGTCACCGAAGACCCAACCAGCGATGAGAAAGCTTTCCAGATAAGCCGATCAGCCAAGTCAGACCCAGACCCAATCCTTCGTATGTTAGATGCTACCTTTCTATCCCTGAATGAATCTAACCCTAACCTAACCAATTCCTGTTAGCTTTGTTATGATGTCCAACCCCCTTTCTATGAAAGAGTTGCTGTAAACACCTCATTCACTTACTCCACAGCTGATGCACCTCACCAGTGCAGATGGGACACACCCCGCAGAAGTATTACCCTGAGTCAAGTCTCAAGTCAGAGCAGATGTTTTAGTAATGCAGCCCTAGCTAAGCAAAAAGAGAATGTTTGCACCAAAGTTGTAAAGCCCAACAAAAAAAACAATAAGTAAGTAATCCCATCTGCATCAGCAATGTAAGTTTGTCAGAGATCTAGAGTAAGTCCTTGTGTATTTCTTCCCAAGTTCAATGACTCTAACAACTTCTGTGTCCAAGTTCTGATTGTTCCTAGAGTCCTGTACCACTCAGACGAAGAGGTGTACAACCTTTTCGAAGAACCCAGCCAGCTTCACAAAAGAGAGATAATAACAAGTATAACCATCGCAATGCTGCTCAGCTTGGGAGCAGCTGGAACAGCAACAAGTGTCTCAGCCCTAGCAACACAGCACGAAAGACTGTCTCAGCTGCAAATGACCATAAATGAAGACTTGCAGAAGATTAAGAAATCTATCTCCTACCTAGAGAAGTCAGTCTCTTCACTCTCAGAAGTAGTCCTGCAGAACAGGCGAGGTCTGGACCTCCTGTTCATGCAGCAAGGAGGCCTGTGTACAGCCCTGAAAAAAAAATGCTGTTTTTATGCAAATCACACCAAAGTCGTCAGAGACTCCATAGCAGAACTCCAAAACAGACTAGCTCAAAGACAAAAAGAAGCCCAGCAAAGCTAGTTCAAATCCTAGTTTAACCAATCCCCATAGTTAACCACTTTAATTTCCACTTTAGTAAGCCCATTAACAATGCTACTTTTAACAGCTATCTTCAGACCATGCCTGCTAAACAAAATAATCTCATTTGTTAAAGCTCGCCTAGAACAGACTAACATTCTGTTCATAAGCCAACATGAAATGCTGTGAATTAATCTGAGAACATTGCCAGTCACAAGCTTTTCCAAACTTGCCTAACAAAAACTTACTCATGTTTCCAAACTCCTTCTTCCTTTTGTTAAATACTAACCTTCTACCTCATTTAGTGCCTATATATATATATGTATGACTACCTCTTCTTTTGTGAAAGAGGGGGGGGAGATGTGGGGGAGATGTAGATAGAAAAGGGACAGGCGCTTAGAAGATAACGGGTTGTTACGGGAAGGCTGCAGCACATTCCAACCCCCGAGATAAGCTTCACTTCAAGGACACAAGTCCCCCTCTAACAGACTTACCAGTACTTTTCCATTCTCCCCCTAACAAAAGAAATGTAGTAAGACCCCTCTGACGTAGAGAAGAACCAGATAGTATTTAAACTACATGCCTTAAATAATAAACGCTCTTAACCATCCACCAAACTAGTGTCTGTGTGTTATAACCCGAGCTCCACACAAGCATGTAGTAGCCGTGCCGTCTAAGCAAAAACCAAGCCACCACAGTTGTAGCAACAAAAGCAACAACAACAACCCCACAGATGGGTTTGTCTGTACTGGAGGCAGACTTGACCCACACTGTCTTCCCTAACAAACCTCTGACATGCACCACTGGGACTTTGTCTATTATATGCAGAGGCTCAGCCTGGGCGTGGCCTGCTCGGTTGGTGGAGCCTCGGGTGTTGACCAACCAGGTGGCCTTTGCCAAATGCTGCTCCCAATTCTTGAAAGATCCCCCACCCAATGCTTTCAACTGGGTTTTTAACAGTGCATTGTGCCTCTCCACTTTGCCTGCAGCTGGTGCATGGTAGGGGATATGGTACACCCACTCAATGCCATGTTCCCTAGCCCAGGTGTTGATAAGGCTGTTCTTGAAATGAGTCCCATTGTCTGACTCAATCCTCTCAGGGGTACCATGCCTCCACAGGACTTGCTTCTCAAGGCCTAGGATGGTGTTCTGAGCAGTAGCATGGGGCACAGGGTAGGTCTCCAGCCACCCCGTGGTGGCTTCCACCATTGTGAGCACGTAGCGCTTGCCGTGATGTGTCTGGGGTAGGGTAATATAATCAACCTGCCAGGCTTCTCCATACTTATATTTGGACCACCGCCCACTATATCATAGGGGCTTCACCCACTTGGCCTGTTTGATGGCAGCACATGTCTCACAGTCGTGGATAACCTGAGAAATACTGTCTAAGGTTAAATCCACCCCTCGGTCTCGGGCCCACTTATAGGTGGCATCTCTGCCCTGATAACCTGAGGCATCATGGGCCCATCGAGCTAGAAACAACTCTCCCTTGTGTTCCCAATCTAAATCAATCTTTGACACCTCTATTTTTGCTGCCCGATCTACCTCCTTATTGTTTCGATGCTCCGCATTAGCTCTACTCTTGGGGACATGGGCATCTACATGGCGGACTTTCAACAGGTTATTTCTCTACCCTGGTAGAAACGTCTTTCCACTTCTCAGCAGCACAAATTGGTTTTCCTTTATGTTGCAAATTAGCCTCTTTCCACCTCTTCAGCCATCCCCACAGAGCATTGGCTACCATCCATGAATCAGTATAGAGGTAGAGCCTCGGCCACTTCTCTCTTTCAGCAATATCCAAGGCCAATTGAACGGCCTTGAGTTCTGCAAGTTGGCTTGATTCACCTTCTCCTTCAGTGGCCTGAGCAACCTGTCATGTGGGGCTCCACACAGCTGCTTTCCACTTCCGGTTCATCCCTACAATACGACAGGAACTGTCAGTGAAAAGAGCATAATGCGTCTCCTCTGCTGGAAATTGGTTATATGGTGGAGCCTCTTCAGCCTGTGTCACTTCCCCTTGTTCTTCATCTGTGAGACCAAAATATTCACCCTCAGGCCAATTGGTAATTATTTCCAAAATTCCAGGGCGATTCAGTTTACCCATACGGCTGCGCTGCGTAATAAGAGCAATCCACTTACTCCATGTGGCATCGGTGGCGTGATGGGTGGAGGGGACCTTTCCTTTAAACATCTACCCCAGCACAGGCAGTCGGGGTGCCAGGAGGAGTTGCGCCTCTGTACCAATCACCTCCGAGGCAGCTTGAACTCCTTCATAGGCTGCTAAGATTTCCTTCTCAGTTGGGGTGTAATTGGCTTCAGACCCTCTGTAGCTTCGACTCCAGAATCCCAGTGGCCAGCCTCGAGTCTCCCCAGGCACCTTCTGCCAAAGGCTCCAGGACAGACCATGGCTCCTGCCTGCAGAGTAGAGCATGTTCTTCACATCTGGTCTCGTCCTGACTGGGCCGAGGGCCACCGCATGAGCGACCTCCTGCTTGATCTGGGCAAAAGCTTATTGCTGCTCAGGGCCCCAGTGGAAATCATTCTTTTTGCGGGTAACGAGATAAAGGGGGCTCACAATCTGACTGTACTCGGGAATATGCATTCTCCAAAAACCTATGGCACCTAGGTAAGCTTGTGTCTCCTTCTTATTGATTGGTGGAGACATCGTTGTAATCTTGTTGATGACATCAGTAGGAATCTGCCACCGTCCATCTTGCCACTTTACTCCCAGGAACTGGATCTCACGAGCTGGACCCTTAACTTTGCTCTTCTTAACCGCAAAGCCGGCTTCCAGGAGGATCTGGATGATTTGCTTACCTTTCTCAAACACTTCTGCTGCTGTGTTCCCCCACACAATGATGTCATCAATATACTGGAGATGTTCTGGAGCCTCACCCTTTTCTAGTGCAGTCTGGATCAGTCCATGGCAGATGGTAGGACTGTGCTTCCACCCCTGGGGCAGTCGGTTCCAGGTGTACTGCACTCCCCTCCATGTAAAGGCAAACTGAGGCCTGCATTCTGCTGCCAAAGGAATGGAGAAAAAATGCATTGGCAATGTCAATTGTGGCATACCATTTTGCTGCCTTGGACTCCAGCTCGTACTGGAGCTCCAGCATGTCTGGCACCGCAGCGCTCAATGGTGGTGTCACTTCATTCAATGCACGGTAGTCCACAGTCAATCTCCATTCTCCTTCAGATTTACGCACAAGCCACATGGGGCTGTTGAAGGGTGAGTGGGTTTGCTGACCACTCCTTGGCCCTCCAGCTCTCAAATCATCTTATGGATGGGAATCACAGCATCTCGAGTTGTTCTATACTGTCGGTGGTGCACTATAGAAGTGGCAATTGGTACCCACTGCTCTTGTACTTTCAAGAGTCCTACTGCAGATGGATTCTCGGACAGTCCAGGCAAGGTGTTCAATTGCCGGATGCCCTGTGTCACTACAGCCGCTATCCCGAATGCCCACCTGAGTCCTTTCGGGTCTTTGAAATACCCACTACGGAGGTAATCTATGCCCAAAATGCATGGGGCCTCTGGGCCAGTCGCAATAGGGTGTTTCTTCCACTCATTTCCAGTCAGGCTCACATCTGCTTCCACCAAAGTAAAATCTTGTGATCCCCCTGTCACGCCAGCAATAGAGACAGATTCTGCCCCTACATGTCTTGATGGCATTAATGTGCACTGCGCACCAGTATCGACCAAGGCCTCATAGTCTTGTGGTTCAGATGTGCCCGGCCAACGAATCCACACAGTCCAGAAAACACGGTTTTCCCTAGCCTCTACCTGGCTAGCGGCAGGGCCCCTCTAAGCCTGGTTATCCTTCTTTTCTTGAGCATGTCTTAGAGGTTCCTTCAAGGGGGTCGGACATGTCATCATCATCACACCTGGCAGTTTGGCTACAGGCAACTGGAGCCGATTCCCTTTTGGTGGAACTCCCTCTCTCAGTCTTGCCTTCCTTCAATTCATGTACCCGTTGTGCCAGGGCAGCCATAGATTTTCTGTCCCATCTCTTCATATTTTCTCTGCAATCCTGCAGGAAGAACCACAGCTCAGCTCGTGGAGTGTACCCTCTCTCCCTACCCAGGGAGCATCTACGTTGGGTACCAGAACCTCTGATCTGTACTGCTGAGATTTGGAGAAGGTCCTCTCTAGTCTCCTCCCTGAGTTTCTTATGATTCTCATCTATCTTATCCTCTAGTTTCCGTAGGCGTGTCTCCACAGCCGCGATTCTGGCGTGTGTTGGGCCATGCACAGCATCTGCATACGCTCGGAGCTTCTTCGCCATATCAAGTACAGTGTCCTCCATGTCCTCACGTTTCATTACCGCTAAAGCAGAAGCGTATTCTTGTGGCCCAAATCGTATACGTTTTCGCCACATCACAGATGTACATGATACCAAGTCTGGGTTCTTAGTGTTTATGTCATCTGAAAAGACCATCTCTGCCACTGCCATTTCTCTCAAGCGTTGAACCCCTTGTTCTATGGTCTTCCACGGGGTTTGCTGCATATAGAGATCACCTGCACACAAATATCTTTTTGCCACACTTCCTAGGACCCGTACCCAGAGACTGCAAGGACTGGCCTCTCTCATCATCTCTTGGTCGATGACTGGATCATGTGACAGGGATCCCAGATGTCTCGCTTCAGTGCAGTCCAGAATTGTAGCCTCGCCTGCAGCATCCCAAAGACGGACTAACCAACTAATTATAGATTCATCAGGTTGTCGCTGATAGTCCTTTCTTAAGCCCCGAAGGTCCTTCAGGGAAAAGGCATCAGTATTGGCCTCTGATCCTGTGCCAGAAGCTTTGGCTTCTGATTTTGGTGAAGGTCCTTCCCTTGGGTCATCATCGTCCACTGGTCGATTGGTTTTGTGTTTATTTCTTTGCCGGAGCAACTGCCAGGGGCTTAGGCTTACTGTCTGGTTTAGCTGCCGACTCAGGCTCAGGTTCCAGTGTAGCTGCTGGCTTTCTAACTGGGGTGTTGGCTGCAGTCTGAGTGACTGGGGTAGCTGTTGATTTGTATCCCTTCCCCCCTGCCTCTGTCTGCTGCCCTACAGTATCTAGCAGCGTGCAATAAGCGTATGCCAGGGCCCAGCTTACTGCAGCGATCTTTTCCCCCTTAGAGTCATAATAGTACTTCTCTTTCAGGTATTTCCCCAGCTCTGCTGGATTCTGAATTTGTTCCTGTGGAAAATCCCAAACTACAGGGTCAGAGAATTCCTTGAGGAGTTGGCCCATATCCTCCCATTCTCCACACCACTCAGGATTTCCTCTGCCTGTGTCAGGAGTTTCATCAGCCCCTCTAGAAATCTCAGCCCATATTCTAGAGAAGCTGCGGACTGTATAGAGGAGGTTTACCAGATGAAATACCAGAAAGATGGTCTCTTTAACACTCAGGGGAAACTGAACATTCTCCAACAGTGATGCAACCGATTGAGAGGAGAAGAAGCAAAGGAAAGACTGCAACGCTTCATCTTCTCCTCCCACAAACAGGGTGAATAACCATAACCATACATACCAGGAATAGATTCCAGCACCTTTATAAACTGCCTACAAATCATTATCATCAAGCCAAGGCAAATAGCTACTCTAATCCATGTCCCTCTGCTGTAAAAACTGCGTATTAGGGACAATACCGGAGCTATCTCTGGATATGAAAATAAACCTAAGGACCACAAAGGTATTAAGACCTCAAAGAAGCCTAAGGGTGCAAAACACATCAAGGCCCCCACCCCGAGAGACATGAATTCAAGCAGCATAGTTACTGACTGCTTTATGCCAACACAAAGTACTTGTAGCCCCCCCCCAAAAAAAACCAAACAAGCAAACAAACAAAAAAACCAAAACCCAATCAGTACAGAGTTTTTCCACTCTCTCTTGCCCCACGTTCAGGCGCCAGAAAGTTTGTCCTGGTTTCAGGCAGATTTGGGAGAAAACCTCCTACAGGGCTCCCCTCCCCCAACCGGTTCAGGAAAGACTTCCTCAGAAAGAAGTAGAAAAAACCTGTTTATTAAACAGGCAAAGCACTCCCAGCACAATACCCAATGACAAGAGCTTCGTGCCGCTCTGGAGAGAGATGTCAAACTTAGAGAGAGAAGTCCTTCCCTCGAAGGTAGTCACTGTGCTCTGTTGCTCCATCTCCTCTGGCGCTGGGAGAAAAGGAGTTGTTGCATCCGGCTGGTCTTGGTGGGGTGGGTCCCAGGTGGAGGACCCTGGTGTTTCCCCCAGGTCCTCAGTCCAGAGAGACTGGAACTGTTCTGAGGAGAGGGGGGAAAAAAGGGGGGGAAGAAAAAAAAAAAAGGGAAAAAAGATTTCAGCTATTCTACAAGACCTAGCTATCTGCGCTACCACTAACTCTGGAGAGGGGAAAAAAACAACAAAACAGAGCTTCTGTCCGTGTCGCCGTGTTCCAACTCTCCCGCTTCCAAGGTCACTCTGAGGAGCAGAGTTTTCCTGGGGAAAAACAAACCGCGCTTCCCTTCCCCTTTGCACCCAACAGACGATTGGGGATACACACATCACCCTAGGACACAAAGGAAGCAGCTATGGGACAATTGACCCAGTATATGATGCTAAGCAGCCCCAAAGCACAATAACACTTTGTTAATCAAGATTATTTTTTGCGTTTTAAAAGTACCTTACCCAGTGATTCCAAAGAGCACTACTCAAACACGGAATTGGAGCCAAATTCCATTCATATTGTCAGAAACCTCCTACTGAATATGAGCTGTGAAAGGCAATACAATCACAAAAAGACTGTCCTAGCACAAAAAAATTACCAGCACACTCACCTTTTTCTTCAACCTAATGGATAATACAATGGATTTCAGATTTGACCCACTATTCTACAAAGAATCTATGATTCTATGAATAAAAGTAAATTATTTTCATCATAAAATCTAGTAAATTTCAGCCAGTTTTTTTCCTGTTTATAAACTTCCTTCAGTGTTTTAACTTCTGTTTGTTGTCTAAGTTTAGATTAATGGAAAGTAGAAAGAATCTTTTTTATCTGACTATATTTCTTGTTTAGTGTGATTGTCCTAAAATATAACCATGTCTTTTTCCAGTGCTGAGGGTTTCACTCAGTTACCTGGACAGACTGGTTGATGCTAAACCATTTGATGAGCCACAAAACACAGAATGTTAAATAAGAAGTAACTGGCCCCAAACTCAACCATCCAAGCATCAACTTTTCAGCTTCAATTAACAAACTTATTTCAAAGACAGCTGAGTCAAATTTAAAAAGCAAGAAAGAGCGAGTAGGAGTAAATTCAATTTACTTTGTTTTCAGGGATGGAAGAAAGCAGGAATTTTTAAGCGCTTCCATTAAAACACTGAAAACTCTTCAGAGAGTCACTGGTATTTAGGCACCAGGAATGTGTCTCCCTTCAGCGCACAAGCTCAGGTTGTTCAGTACTGCCGATGGCTCAGCGCTGACACAGCCAGAAGGGCTCACTGCTCACAGGGCTGCCAGCGTTCAACACATCCCACCTCATTCCTCAGCTAGAACACAATAGTTTCTGACCGGAGACACAAGTGAGATATTTCTTTGAAAGCATTAAAGTCTTTGATTTCTGACTTTTTTTTAAAGTGGTCAACTTTTTTTTTTTTTTAATAATATGCCAAGTGTCTTTTTTCTCCCCCTTTATAGCTTGAAACACCTTACATTAATGTTCTGTGAACTGATCTCAAACATACTTTGCATTCTGCTTTAGGGTACTCCCAGTGCAGTTCATGAAAATGGTTTTCTTTCTCCATGTGGATAAATCTAAACTGTGCAAGATACAAACTGATATTTGAATGAGCATGTTGTCAAAAAAAACCTAACTGTAACTGGCAGCCGACAATTATGTAATTGTTTAAAGAGGGATTTTAAAGGAATTTCTTGCTAAGAAAGTGTGGTTTATGGTGTTCTCCTAGATATATTTAAAGGGCTTATATATGAAAGAGGGTGGGGGAATATGTGAGTACCAAAAATCTCATGATAGTTCTATTTTTCTCATCATCATTATTACAGATTGATTACATATGATTAAAATACACTTATTTCCCAGTATCTAAGGACCCTTCTGTGACTTTTGCTCCTCAGATTTCACTAATGCCATAAACAATTGTGCATGGACAAGTGTATGGGTTTTTTTTCCTGAAGTTTCTGGTAGAATCATAGAAGATAAAGAAGTAATAACTGCCAATTCAGCTGCCCCTTGGTCAGAGGACGAGGCCTCTGTAACAAACTAGGACAGTAAAAATCTTGATTTACTTTATGTTTTACACTTTCTTTAATAAGTCATAAAATTATAGGTCTCCTGAACATGAATTTTAAACAGAGATATCTGGATGTACACTCAGCTGACAAGCACTGAACTGATCTCCTGGAGGAGAGCCTCAATTATCAGAAACTACTTCAAAACCCTTCACTGGAACCCATTCATTCTGGAAAGCCACAAATGAGGACAAGGCAGGGAGATGAAAAGAAAATGAATTTTACGTATTCTTTTCCCAATTTTCATCCCCAAAATTATTACTGTGTTGCATTGCACTCCTGATTTTGATTTACAACATATTTACAGTACATTTTCCAAGGGTCAATTAAACGACTGCCATAGTGAAGCCATTACTCCATTTAATGATAGCTTTAGTTTCATCCTTATATCCTACATATATTTATAAATTACTGACAGCAACTATAATCTAAAATAACTACTACACTGAGACTCTAAATCATTTGAGTTCATAGTTATATATGCATGTTACAGTTCTTTTTAAGTCACTATTTAATGGAATTTCCAAATACTAGAGTTCGTCTGCAGTTTTCTTTAGGGAATACTATGGCACTCTCTTTGTCTATTTAAGAAGACTAGGTCTTTCATCAGAAACATCACACAAGTCCTAGGAAAATCTCTTCCCAGTTATGGAATCCAACCTGCACCTTGACATGATGCCTCCCGTTGAAGCTATGCTCCATTTCAGGGAGAAAAATACCACCACACCTAAGGACAACCAATGATCCAGGTAACCATGTGCCTGTCAGGACACACAGCTCCACACTTGTCAGGAGACAGGGAGATACAAACTTTTATAACTACAAAAGCAATCACAGAACCTGCAGAAATGACTAAACATGGGTTTAAATTATTACTTTCATTAGCAGAGATAAAACGCAGTCATGAAACTTCCTTTCTCAGGAGGATTATTTTAAAAAAATGTGCCCTAATGAAATCTGAGTTACAGGCTGGAAGGACACAGTTGGCTTTTTTAGAACTGTTTCCTATGCTTCATTTTATGGAACCTGAAGTTCAGTCATCCCCCAAGCATTTCATACTTTCCTTGGGGTGGGCATGCCTATGTCTTGTTCCAGGGACTACAGCTGGAAACATGAGTGCATGTGTGTCTTGGTTTAGAAAGACAGTTGTCTGCCAGGGAAAGCTAGACCTTCCCTTGGAATGGAGAATGTAAAGCCCCCTCCCCTCCAAATTATTATAGTTTTGCAATTAGGGGATTTCAGGCAAGGATATGGGAATAGGAGTAACAGTTCTTTACTAGGAATATTAAAAAAAAAAGAAAATAAAAATGCAGTAGTACAAAGACAAGCAAACAAGCAAAACAAAAGTCCTGGAAAACCCTGACAGAGCCAGGGATATGACCTGACACCCTGTTGGTAAGGGTGTTGGAAGTGGTCCAAATAAATCCTCCTGGAGTAACAGATGAGGTTTTGTGGAGTACAGATGATGGAGTAGGAAAAAGTCCAGTGGTGGCAAGTTGAGTCCAGTCTTCCTCCTGGAGCCCAGTGGAAAGGCTGAATTTCCTGGAGATTCCCAGAAAATTGCCAGCTCTTTCTGAGTCAGTTTTTATCCAGGTAGAAATGGTTGGCTCCACCCCCACTGGGTGGAAAAACTCACAATGGGATGATGTAATGTGTCATGTCATTGGTGAGCCTTAATGGCCCATTACCAGAAGATATCCCCGATGATGTAATGTATCATGTCATTGGTGAGCCTTAATGGCCCATTAGCAGAGAATATCTCCCTGGAGGATGGACGGGTGGTGAGAGAGATAAGAAACACTGCCACACCTGGTTTTAACAGCTGGTCCATTATTGGAAGGCATTCGCCCCCCTCCCCCCTGGAGTTACAAGAGATAAAGAAAAAAACTGCTTTTACAACAGATGAAATAGAATACACATATTTTGGTTACCTAACCCAAGACAATGTGGCTGCAGTATGCCCACATGTGAGAACATCCAGCAGATCATAGATTTCCACACATATACATTTATTTATTTATTTAACAAGATAGCACAGTTGATTAAATGAAATATGCTGTGCATAAGCATTATAAACTTATACTTGATTTTTTCCCCTTTAGCGTGTATTTCCTGCTACTTCAGTAGAAAGCATCGAGCGTACATAATTACTAATATAATTCCTACAACAATAATAAAACTATGTCCTTAAAGATGTAACAGATAAACACTGATATGCAAACAGACTACATCACCAGTGACATCTTATTTCTAGACCGGCTTGGAGGAATAAAATCTTCCCCAAAATAACCATATCACATCAAAGTAGAACACAAGGCAAGATGATCCATTGGCAGGAAGATGAAGCAGAAGTTTCTGAGCACAGGGAACTGCCACGTTAAACCCCCCAGCAATGGCTTTTAAAGACAGTGGACACCTCTGCTTGTAATTTCACTACTGAATTTGGAAGTCTCCAGTGGCTTCAACATTCATCTGTCTAACAATGCATTTGACTCTGATGATCTGGTTACATAGGTTCCCTTTGCAACTTTAATTAAGGAAATCAACAGCCATTTAAAAAGAGCTTCCTTGAAAAGTTAGTAAAGCATTTGCTGTTTAACTGGCACAGTTCTGCCACCTCTGCAAGCAAAACTCTACAGCAATGCCTTCAATATCACATGAACATGTAGAACTGAAGAAGTGGCAGAAGTTAGTGTGTACATAATGTAAGGCAAAGAGCAGTTATGGAAGGCTCTGTTCCACTAGGAATTTTTTCACAGGTTGCAAGAAGATTTGGCTCAGGCCATGTTGGATCAAGAAACATAAATCTTGCATAATCTATGGGAAATCATATATTTTCAAAGACTGTCAGAAATAATTTCCAACAGGATTTCATTAAACACAACAACAGACTTCAAAAGAAAATAATGCTTAATTGTGACAGTTTCTTACTGTCAAAACTACCATGATTTGATTGTGTCCACAGACTAAATCCCAGTGTTTTTCATCTGTATTTGAAATTTCACATTAACTTCTCCTGACATCATATTGCTTGCCTGTGTATCTGCAAGGAGGATGAGCTTTCACAGACCCAAGAAAGATACAGTCACTGCTACATCACCGCACCGGCGAAAGACAACTGCTACAAATTTCCTCAGCAAACTCATTGCAGATAGAGGTAATTGGGACAGAAAAATATTAATGTCTCCCAAGAATTTTTATGTAAATGGTAAACAATACTCATTTATTTCATCCAGTCCAAAATACTTGAACTACAGGAAGCTGCATCTTGAACGTACTCCTTGAACATTGGCATTACATAGCATGTACATAGCAACTGTACTCTTGGATCCACATGTATTTGTAATTCCAGGAAAAGGCTTTGGGATGCTTTAGACGAAAAGGTTCTACCGTCTTCCCTGCTGGCAGTCCGCTGATGGGCAGCAGGATTACCGGGCTGGCTGTTTCAAATGGACAACCTGGCAAGTGAGAGCAGCAGCAGTCCCCAAAGGCTTCCAACACCTGGGTCAGATAATCAGCACTATTCAAAAGTGAGTGGTTCTCTGGCTCATTGAAAGGAAAACTTCACGGGTTACAATACAAGGTTTGGAGTTTATTGTTCTTGCAACTTAACCCTCAAAAGAACTATCCGGAACAGTGCCAAAGGCATTAGTTCTGATGCGCTGTGAAACTGAACTGAGATCTGACTAAATCCTGCTTGGAGCCAGTGCTGTCTTCCTTCAAGAAAAGTCCTACTGCCTGCTTAACAACCACAGGGCCCTTTAAAATCCAGGTAGAAACACTCACCTGGATCCACAAGGGCCTTTTGAAAGGTTTGCTAGGGTTTTTTTTTCCTTTTAACCTCTTAATTTTTCATACAGATGTTGTTTTCTACTAGGCTTTCTATAACCTCAACTTAACAGTGCCAAATGTTATTAGACTTCACTGTTTAGGATATCTGTTTTTTCTTTTTACTGTATGAATGTGTCCAATCTAAGCTTGGAGCCGGTCCTTAAAAGTAGCTGTTAAATTCCTAAGCAAATGGGTGTTTTAATGGAAAGGCTGACATACTCCTAACTATGGGAGTGTGAATGGCTCCACTATGAGATTACTCAAGTCCAGTTAGAATACAAATGCAATAAAGGACCACAGGTTCGGATCTTTGCTCTCTTTTTTTTTTTTTTTTTTTTTTTTGCAGAGGCTGTGATGTATAAAGCCAATTCCACTGTGCAGACAGTACTACACTGAATATAAATTATCCTTTAACTATAGCGAGGCTCACATTTAAAGAAATGCTGCAAGCATGAACAATGCAGCCATGAAGTAGAGTTCTTCTGTAGCAAAAATACACACCAAGATCTGCATGGATAACCATGGTTTCAAAGGACAAAATTTCTTTCACAGCTGTTATTTGATAAAAAATAGAGTAAAATCTGGAGTATTGCACGTACAGAAGTACAGTTGGAGCACACTGCTTGCTCTTTCCATTAAAAAAGTGAGCTAGGAATACTTGCTTTATTGCCCAGATTGAGCATCATTCCCCTAAGAAGCATAAAAAATTATTTGAAAATGTGGAAACCAACAGTCTCTACTGAATATGGCTTGAAATTTAAACATGTCTTTTCCAGATACCTCTTTAGAGGAAGAACCTTCTGCCTACTGAGCTAACACTAAGCTCCCTGGAGTTTAGCCATGAATATTCTAAACCAATCTCTTAAAATTCAAAAAAAGTAGTCTTTTACCAAAATAAAATGCTTAAGAGGAATTCAATATGCTTTTCTTCATTTTATTTAAAATAAGTGTTTCCATCTCAACTTTATGCTAAATGCACAGCAAGAGAAAGACTGAGTTCTGGAGATGTTACCTGAGATTCTATACACCAATGGGAAAACAAATTCTTTCTGAGAACATCAGCTATTCAGGGTTGGTTTGTAAATTAGCATTTAACCAACTCTTTTGCAGTTACAGATAGGTACTGTTGAGGATTTTTACACGAATTTCTCTGCTGTTTACATCAGTTGTTTCTTAGGTGGTGCTCAGCCATGGTGATTCGTGCTCTGGGATGTTTCTGTGCAAGCCAACTTTGTGTGTGGGAATGTTAGTAAATAAATAAATAAATAACTTGTTCTTTATCTCACCTCTTTTGACCTGTGCAATCTGGCAGGTCAATGCTACTTCCACTGCAGACAAGCAAAAAGTTACAATTTATCTTTCACTTAATCTTTTTGTTGTCTTTAGGTTTCCTTACAGTGAGGCTTGAGGAAGGTGCTCTTTGTGGCTCAGTTCTCTATGCCAGAATACAACTGAGCACAAAAAAGAATGCAAGGGTGAACTGATAGTATCTACTGTCCTCAGCTCTGCTTTGGTTCAATAAACCTGAACATCTTCTCCCCTCCTCTGCCGATTGAGGTAAGCTGCAACAGTTACTCAAAATGTATTAGCAACTCAAGCTCAAAAAGGCAGGATCAGCTGAGCCGACTGCATCTCTCCCAACCTCAGTTTCCTTCAGTGTCCGAGAAGAGCAAATAGGTCCCTGTTTGCCTCTTGCCATGCACCTCGCAGCTACTTTACAGGCAACTACACCCGGGCAGCAAAAGGAGAGTGAGATAAATCCTTTGCCTTCCACATCTCCTGCAAGGTTTCCGCCTGTAGCCATCAGGCTGCAAATCTGTACTGTTATAAACGACAGTTCTCCAATATTCCGTTTTAAAGGTTTATTGGAAAATGACAAAATGAGATCGAAAAGAGACAAGTCCCACAAACAAACGGCAGCTCTGAGCCCGGGTTTCGAGCTGCCGGGTGAACCAGACCCAGCCTCTATTGCACTGGGTCCCCCATAGTTCACACCAACCATCTCTCGAAGGTTAGTTTTATAAGGTTTTTAGGCCCCGAGGCTAGTTTTCTGTCCAGTCTGAATATGCAGATAGGATTTCCGTCCACCTGGAGTGAGAGTAGAGTAGAATTCCGGGAAATCTGGTCACATCTCTGGATCTGTCCATGAATTATTCCTGAAGTCTTCACTAAACATGTCTATGAATTATTCTTGAAGCTCCTTGCCAGACGAACACATCTTGGTTTGGGTTTGGTCTCAGCAGGTGTCAGGATTTTCCAGGAGTGATGGGATTTTCTGAGAGCTGAATCAGTTCTGATGGGTCTTAGTAATCGTTATCTGGCACCCTTTTGGCATGGGCCACCTCTCATTGATATGGAGAATACAGGGCTATTGTTCTATGGGCAGGCTAGTTACCTACCCCCCCCCCCCCCGTTGGTTTCTGTGCAAGGGGGTACCTTTTAGCATACTTTAATCAAACTATATAATTATAACAGTAAAAAAACTCGAATTAAACTACATATTTATAACAATCCCTCCCCTTTTTACTTGTACAAACTTTAATTCGCGTTTTGACTCTTCTTCCTGACTCTATACAAAAATCACCCTGGTGAATCTAAACTACAGTATTTCGTTTATCTTTATACAATTTTGTGCAAAAAAAAAAACTTTTCAGAAAAATGTCGTCTTTATAGGGTACAAAACAAACTCAAAGGTGCAAAAAGAACATAAAAGAGTAAAACAAATACAGAAGTGTAAAAAAATACTGATTCACTTGTTTGTATGACACATAAGTAGATTATTTTCTTAACCACCACCTTTGAGCTGTGACAAATTAGTTCTCCCTTCTCTTGACATATCTTAAATGAGACACTATTAAAGGTACAGTACCTGTCTGCTGGAACAGCTATACTGGGTTCTCTATATGTCGCTCGTGGAGCTCTTTTTCTCTGGGCTGCCTTGAAGCACAGTCCACGCTTCTCAGTACGGAGCTTTCTCGCTGTGGAAAATCTGGTTAGTTGGAACGTGGCTATGCTCAGGACCATCAGGTTCTCCCATCGGAACTCTCCTCTGCTTCTGCCTACGCCCACTGGATTGCTGCCAGTGGCGAGGGATTTTTCTCTTCTCAGCAGCAGGAGAGACCTTTTTGGGGTCCTATAGTGGTCTCGCATAGCGTATTTCCTTTTAAAGGCAGCCCACTTAGCCAGCTTAACTGTATCAGCATTGCAAGGTACTTTATTTGTTCTGCGGCACTCAACAGCCAATGGTTGTGCTCGCTGATCAAGCTTTCCCCTTGCCCCTTTTATGAAAATTCTACTACTCGGGAGAGTCAATTTGAAACAGGCTCAAATTTGTGGTGAGGGCTAAGACAATATTTGTTAGCTTTTGCTTTATTTTCTTAGCAGTTATCACACAATCTGAGAGGTATGTATCTTCATTTACAGTGTACAATTCGGATTTCATGACAGTAACTACATTCAAAATGAGTGCATGGATAACACAGACATCTTGGATTTATATGACTTATTTAGAGTTCTATTATCTTTTTTTTTTTTTTTACTTCTATTGCTTTTCTCACGCATACAAATATTTCTCTTATTAAACTTCATACTACAATCTTAACACTTAATACAGTTAACTCTTGTGGCAAAGAGTTTATCAGAGAACAACATTGAAAACATACTTAATTTAAATAACAGGTGATAAGGGGCAGGAAAACAATGGAGAATCTTGCCCTGCAAAAGGAGTTTTTTGTCAAGCTTTATTAGCTAGTTAGGCTATTGTTTCATGCCAGGCATGTTGCCGTTTCTTTCAGCAACGGCGGTGGCCTGGTCTAGAAATGACAGCACGGTGAACACATGCTTGTGTGTCGCTCGGGCATAGTAACAAACACTTACACCAGTGTGGTGGACAGTTACAAGCATTTATTATCTCAAACATGCAGTTTATATACTCTGGGGTTCTTCACTACGTCAGAGGGGTCTTGCCACACTTCCTGAGTTAGTAGGGAGAATGGAAAAGTACTAGCACGTTGTTAGTGGGGGTTACATTCTGGAGGTGATAGCTTATCTTGGGGGGTTGGAGAGTTCTGTGGTCTTTCCGTTACAACCGATATCTTCCGAACGCCTGTCCCTATGCAACTGCATCTCCCCCCCCCTCTTTTACAAAAGAACGAGGTAGTCATATATATATATATATATAGGCACTAAATGAGGTAGGTTAGGATTTAACAAGGGAAAAAGGAGTTTGGAAACCTGAGTAAATTTTTTGCCAGGCAAGTTTGGAAAATCTTGTGACTGGCAATGTTCCTTGATTAATTCACAGCATTTCATGTTGGCCTATGAACAGAATGTTAGTCCATTCTAGGCGAGCTTGAACGAATGAGACTATCTTGTTCAGCAGGCATGGTCCAAAGGTAGCAGCTAAAAGTAGCATTGCCAATGGGCCTACCAAAGTGGAAATTAAAGTGGTTAACCATGGGGATTGGTTAAACCAGGATTCGAACCAGCCTTGCTGAGCTTCCCTATCTTTCTGTCTCTGAGCCAGTCTGTTTCGGAGTTCTGCCATGGAGTCTCTGACCACCCCGGTGTGGTCCGCGTAGAAGCAGCATTCCTCTTTCAAGGCGGCACACAGGCCTCCTTGCTGCATGAACAGGAGGTCCAGTCCTCGCCTGTTCTGCAGGACCACTTCTGAGAGCGAGGAGACTGACTTCTCTAGGTAGGAAATAGATTTCTCAATCCTCTGCAGGTCCTCATCTATGGTCATTTGTAGCTGAGACAGTCCTTGATGTTGCGTCGCTAGGGCTGAAACACCTGTCGCCGTTCCGGCTGCTCCCAAGCCGAGCAGCATTGCGATAGTTATACTTGTCATTATCTCTCTTTTGTGAAGCTGGCTGGGTTCTTCGAAAAGGTTGTACACCTCTTCATCTGAGTGGTACAGGACCCTAGGAACAATCAGAACTTGGACACAGAAGTCGTTAGAATCATTGAACTTGGGAAGAAATACACAAGGACTTACTCCAGATCTCTGACAAACCCACATTGCTGACGCAGATGGAACTACCCACTTATTGTTTTTTCTACTGGGCTTTACAACTCTGGTGCAGACATTCCCTTTTCGCTTAGCTAGGGCTGCATTACCAAAACATCTGCCTCGACCTGTGACTTGACTCAGGGTAATACCTCTGCGGGGTGTGTCCCATCTGCACTGGTGAGGTGCATCAGCTGTGGAGTAACTGAATGGGGTGTTAAAAGCAACTCCTTCATAGAAAGGGGGTTGGACATCATAACAAAGCTAACAGGAATTGGTTAGGTTAGGGTTAGATTTGTTCAGGGATAGAAAGGTAGCTTCTAACATACAAAGGATTGGGTCCGAGTTCGACCCGGCTGAGCGGCCTATCTGGAGGGCTTTTGCATCGCTGGTTGGGACTTCGGTGACGCTTGTGGGTAAGGCTTTGGGGTAGGTCATGTTTCTCTCTGTCTGCGTGCTTTTAATCACCTTGTTGGGTCCAACCGCTCGGGATGCTGATGGTTGGAGCCTGGTAATTCGTACATTCACCCACTCTTTTGACCCTTGAAGGACCACTGTCCATGCTTTACCCACTGTCCAACCAGGATGATTGGGCTGCAAGACTGTCATGTTATAGTATATGCATTTTCGAAATCTAGGGATTTTATAGCTGTTTCGATAGGAGTTTCCCTGTACAAAGAGAGGTGTTTTGCAACCTGCGGGTGCCCAGGTGAACTGTAGGAACTTGTCGGGCTCTTGTGGGTCCCACCCAGGCCCTGACGGCCTGGCATCTGTAACTATGGTTTTGCAGCCCCAGTGCCCACAGTATCCCCACCCAGGGTAATTACAATAACCTTTTCCTGGGTTTGAAGCTGGGCACCAGTAGGATAGGTACATGTGTGGTGAGTGTGGAGAATAGGGATCTACCTTTGGTCGTCCTGGAAATAGCTCGGTAATACGAAGCACGAAGGATGGAGTGTTTGGTGTGGTGATGTCTCTGAGCACCTTGTCGCTGGTAAGGTGTCTCATGACCCACCTGAATGGCTGATGTGGGTAGTAGTCTGGGCTGGCTTGTCCTCTGGCGACAAGCCCCAACAACAAAATCACACAGACATATTGTTGATGCTAGGGTCTCACCCGTGCGGGTTTCTCTGGTGCTGTCTGACGGTTTGGTGGTGTGTCTCGTTCCTCTGGGAGGGGCATGTATGTGTTACGTGGACGCCCCACCAGCATGTCCTGTAAACAGAAACTCACAGTTCTCATTAGTCTCATCCTGCTCATTGTGAAGATCAGGTTTGATTGATTTAATAGGGCACCACCTGATTTTTCCGTCCCTTTTGACAGCTGCATACCCTCGCCCTGTAAGCATCAATCTCCAGCCCCGTTCCCATTCACCCAGCTCATTTTTAATTACAACCTGTGGGCCCTCCTCTAGCGCTCTGGAGGCCCAGTGTTTTTGAACGGGACTGTTTGCTTCATTTCCTCTAGGGAATTGATTCAATGCTATCAACGCGGTTGCCAATATATGCGCCTGCTCTCCTGAGGGAATGGAGTTGGTAAAGCCTTCTGCTTTTGCCAACACCTCTATCTTGGTTTTCAGGGTTTGATTTGCCCGCTCAACTATAGCTTGCCCGGTACTGTTATATGGGATACTTTGCACTAGTGTGATCCCCCATTTGGAGGCAAATTCCTGCACTGGTTTAGAAATGAAATTGGAACCATTGTCTGTTTTGATCTGCTTGGGGATACCAAGCCATGCCATGGCTGTCAGCCAGTGCTGGATTGTGGCTTTAGAGTTAGTTTTGTGATGCTGTGTGGCTACGATCGTTCCACTGAATGTGTCCACTGTTACTGCAAGCCATGCTCGAGGCTTCAGCAGTTGACACAAGGTGAAGTCCGACTGCCAGATTTCTGAGGGCTTGAGACCTCTTGGGTTGACCCCACTGGTCCACAGGGGTGACTTCTGGCAGTGAGGACAGGTAGCCACTACATGTTTAGCATCCGCTGTGGTGATTCCGCATCTCTTTGCCAGTGCTTTGGGTCCGATGTGGAGGGATTCGTGCAGTTGACGAGCTTCCTGCAACGTCCAGACGCCTTTCGCTGCAGCGTCCGCCTTGTCGTTGCCAGTCTGGAAGTAACCTTTGACTGGGTTGTGGCTGTTGACGTGAATGACGGATACAGTGCCCTTCGTGAGGAGAGTGCTTCTTCTAGCATCAGGGCTGCTGCTGATGTTGACACACCTGGTCCTGCCATGGCTAGGCAGAGTTTTGCCACGAATATAGAGTCTGTTACGATGTTAAGGTGCTCATCTTGGAAGAGTCCACACGCCAAGACTACTGCTTTTGCTTCCAGTTGCTGCACCGACAGTGTGGGGTCACATGCTTTGACGCAATGCCATTGCTCTTCTGCCTGCCACACTGCTGTCGCGGTGGAAGTCGTGGAGGAAGCGTCTGTGAAGACTGTTGGTCCTGGCTGTGGTCTGTCCATGACCTTTGGCGGCATGTCTATGTCGACTATGGTCAGCAGCTGAGTCCAAGGTGGTCTGGTGGAGTAGAAGATTTCTCCTCCAAATCCGATGAGAGCAAGGGCTAGGTGCTCCGAAATTGTGGTTGACTCTATGGTCGATTGCTTGCGGAAAGGAAGGTAGATTCTCGTTGGCTCAGTCCCTAGGTGTTTCAAGGCGAGCTTCCTGCCTTTCATGATGAGGTTAGCGATGCATTCTACTGCTGGGGAAAATGCACGAGCAGGTCTTCCAAGGACCACCCATTGGATCGGTCGGGCCTTTTCAGAAGGTCCTTGGGCCAATGCTCCCACTCCCCCCTTTGGCGTGAAGTGCACGTATAAGTCCAGGGGCATTGCTGGGTTCCATCTGGCAAGTGTGCCAGTGGACATCTGCTGTTCGATGAAGTCGAGGGAGCTCGCTGCTTGCGGTGTCAGCTCCTTCGTTTCTCAGGGGTGCTTTCCTTTCAGGAGGTCATACAAAGAGTCCATGACCTCAGGAGGAATCAGGACGATGTTGCGAAGCCACTGCAGCGATCCTACCAGGCGTTGCACGTCATGGAGCGTCTTGATGTCTCGGTGGACTTTCACCTTGGGAGGTGTCACGTAGGAGTTTGTGATCCCCACTCCCAGGAAGGTGACGCAGGGTCCTCTCTTGATCTTCGCGCTCGCAATCTTGAAGCCGTTGGCCTGGAGGATCTCTGTGATCATGGATACCAGATGATCCACTTGGCTCGCTGATGGTGCTGAGACCAGGATGTCGTCCATGTACTGGATGATGGTTGCAGTGGGATAGGAGTGTCAGACTGGCGTCAGCGCTTTGTCCACAGTAATTTGGCAAATAGTTGGGCTGTCGACCATACCTTGAGGTAGTACTTTCCACTGGAAACGCAGGCTGGGTCGCTTGCCATTTGGGAAAACCACGGAAAAGGCAAATCGTTCCCTGTCCTCAGGATGCAAGGGTATTGAAAAGAAACAGTCTTTAATGTCCAATACTGCACATGGCTGTCCTTCAGGGATGGCTGAGTTCATGGGTAACAGTGTCTGAACTGGACCTATGGGTCGGATTGTTTTGTTCACTTCTCTCAGGTCGTGGACTAGGCGATAGCCCTCTCCAGACCTTTTGGGAATTACAAACACAGGGGTATTCCATGGGCTTATGGAGGGTTCTATGTGACCCTTTTGCAGTTCGCGTTCAACCAGTTCTAATAATGCTGCCACTTGAGGCTCTGAGAGGGGCCACTGCTCGACCCATACAGGGTCTGATGATTTCCAAGTCAATTTGATTGGCAGCAGAGGGTGTACGGCAGTGGCCCTCATTATAAATTTGTGATCCTGACTCCGAGCATAGCCAGGACATCCCTTCCTATTAAGGGTGGAGAATCTTGCAAAATGTAGGGGTAAATTGCAACTGTTTGTTCTGGTCCCTTTTTTGTGTGAAGTGTTATAGCCACCAATTGGGTGCTTTTCCATGCCCTGGATTGTCCCCCCACCCCGTTCACAGGAGGGACTTCCTTAGCTTGCCAATGTCTGGGCCAATGTGATTGGGGAATAATCGTGCAGTCTGATCCTGTGTCTGCCAAAAACTGAAGCCCTAAAACGTGAGGGTCCTGACTGCCATAGAGGTGACATGTCCCCCACACCCTCAAGGGCTCCTTCCCTACTTTCATGACCAAGGCCACCCAGGGGTTCCGCTCTGGGACGTCCCCTGCTGACCCTGTGACACTGGCGCAGTTTGTGGCGGTGGAGGGTGCGTAATTGCCGCTGGTGGTGCTGCACAGTTCTGCCACTGAATGGCTGGTGGGGATGTAATACTGACTGGTTCCTGTATATATATGGGGTATGAAGGTCCCCTGCCCCACTGGGTGTTGGGAAAGATGGGCCATCTCGCAGTGGGAGGAGGCTGAGTATGGCCCGCACGCCCCCTCCCCCTTCCATTTCCCCGGGGCCTGGATCTGCATTCCCTGGCCACATGACCCTTCCCACAGCTCCAGCAGGTCGGTCTCTGGCGCTGTTGGGTCGAGGGTGCTGCCACGGGCTGCTGTGCTGGCTGGGACAGCTTGCTGCCACATGACCTGCTTGGCCACACCTCAAGCATGCCATGGCATTGGTTATGGTATGAACCGCTGCCTGCATAGGTATTAGCTGTTCTTCCCTTACCACATGTTTGATCATGTCAGCCAAGCTGGCCCCTGCTGGCAGAGAGCGCAGGATATCCTTGGTGACGGTGTTACACTGTTGTTTCAGACAATCTGTCACCACAGGTCCCCTCGCAGCTACAGGCAGGGTAGATGAGTCAATTGCAGCTTGTAAACGGTCTACAAAGTGTGTGAAGCCTTCACTTTCCCCCTGCTTAATAGTGGACCATGGTGTTGACTTGTCCACCACCCGAGAGACGCTCTATGGCCTCTCTAGCTGCTCTAGTTGTTGCTTTAACTTCCTCTGCTGAGAGGTGTGCTGCCTGGTTCTGCGGTGTAGCCACATCATCATGCTTGCCTAGCAGTCTGGACAGGGTAGAGCCATGGAGAGGCTGTCCCTGCCTTGAAGCTTGGGCTAACGCAGCTGTGCAATGATCGGACCATTCCTGCTGAAATACAATCAGCCCTGCCCCGTCAAAAAGCATACGGGTTACCTGCGATATATCGAAAGGTAGCATATCATCATTACTAAAAAGACCATCCACCAGTGTGGACACAACAGCTGAGTTAATCCCGTTTTCCTGAATCGCCTTCACCACTGCTTGTACCTCTTTCGTGCTCAGCGGGGTGTAGGTTCGCCTTAGATTCTGCCGCGGGCCGGTAACTCGTACAGGGAATGCATGTATTGTAGCAGCTGGTTTCCACTCAGCGCATGCACCTTTATTTCCCCAATCAGTGAGTTTGTACTGTGTTTGTTCCCCTACATTGTTAAAAGCTTTGCTCGGTTTCGTTGGAAACCTCATTAATTCTGTTGTCTTCGTTTCTGAGTCCGTATCGGACTCGGAGCTCTCCATAGAGGTAACTGCGGAGCTATTGCTCCACTCAGTATCGGAAGCAGACTGCTGGTACACTTCCGGTTTGCTATGCCTTTTTGTTGGGCTCCGCCCCCGTTCCGCCTTCCGGGGGTGGGTTCGGTCTTCCCCTCGGGTTCGGCCCCGTTCCGCCTCCCGCGTCCGGCCCCTCCCCTCCTCCCGGGGGTGGCGCCGCCACGCCTCTTGGGGGTGGTCCCATTCCCACCCCCTGGGCTCGCCCTGCCCCCCCCAAGGAGGGGTTTCTCCCTTGTATGGTAGCATTGGGAGCGGTTTCCGATCGCGTATCCGCCCCCCCCTCACTCCCCCGCGCGTGCGCTGTAAAGACCGGCAGGTCTGGACTTTTGCTAGTCTCTTGCGCGCGCACGCCCGCGGGGGTTCGCACTTCCGGGTTCTTCACGCCACGCGGTCGGCCGTCCCGCCCCCGTTCTGGACTGCCGCCGCCATCTTCGCGGCCATATGGCGGGGGCGGCGGCGGGGCTCCCGCCCGCGCCCCAGCGATGGCCTCCCTCTCGGCGCCTCTTGCCTCCCGCATGAGCTCTCCCCAGAAAAACCGCACGCGTTCCTCTGCCTGCCGCACCGGTTCGGTGGTCGGAGAAGCCGCGATCTTTTCTATGGGCTCTGAGGGGGAGCTGGTGCCCGGCGCGCTCCGCGGAAGCGCCGCTGAACCCTGCGGGGTGCCGCCAGACGCGCCCGGGTCCCGGAGACAAGAGGAGCGGGGAGGTACGGGCGGGAAAACCGCGATTTTTTCGGGGGGTTCCGCGCGGGTTTTTGGGTCCTGGGGGTCCCGCGGGAAGGTTTGAGGGTCCCCTATGGGCTCTGGGGGGTTCGGGCATGGGCTCAGAGAAGGGTGTAACGCGCCTGCTCCCCGCATGTTTCCGCCATTAATTTGATTATCCCCGGGGGGGTCCCGCGGTGCTGTGGCTCCCCCCCTCGGCTGCGTAACGCTAAATAAACATGTTTTCGCAGCATTCCAAGTTTCTTGTTCTTCTATTGCTTTCCACAACGCCTCCTCTACTTTTCCCCATGCTTTTAAATTTTTTCCACTGCCGGTGGCTTTAGTATCTTCAGCCAGAGCAGCAGTATAGCTCTCCCACCCCTCTGATTTTAATATATCAACGGGGCGCTGTATCGCGCCCAAATCCAAAAGCCTTGCAATAGCAAGATATAAATTCTTTTGGTCGCACCGTATTCCCCAGTGCT
Organism: Acrocephalus scirpaceus scirpaceus; assembly: GCA_910950805.1. Classification (NCBI taxonomy): domain Eukaryota; kingdom Metazoa; phylum Chordata; class Aves; order Passeriformes; family Sylviidae; genus Acrocephalus; species Acrocephalus scirpaceus. The sequence continues at coordinate 594 of CAJVGK010000015.1, read as the reverse complement.
CCTGCATTACACTTACAACCTTCGCTAGGGCTTGCATGCCGTTCACGGGTTCTTGGGGCGTCCCCCTGTTCCTCCGCAGTAATTCGGGCCAGCCGCTACTGCCGCTGTCTCCTTCCAGGCGAAAATCCCGTCAACCGAGGTTCTTTCCCGGGTTTCGGCACCACTTGTTGCCATTTCTTTCAGCAACGGCGGTGGCCTGGTCTAGAAATGACAGCACGGCGAACACATGCTTGTGTGTCGCTCAGGCATAGTAACAAACACTTACACCAGTGTGGTGGACGGTTACAAGCATTTATTATCTCAAACATGCAGTTTATATACTCTGGGGTTCTTCACTACGTCAGAGGGGTCTTGCCACACTTCCTGAGTTAGTAGGGAGAATGGAAAAGTACTAGCACGTTGTTAGTGGGGGTTACATTCTGGAGGTGATAGCTTATCTTGGGGGGTTGGAGAGTTCTGTGGTCTTTCCGTTACAACCGATATCTTCCGAACGCCTGTCCCTATGCAACTACACAGGCACCGAAGGGCCTCAGCCGCTCGGTGTGAAAAAAAGTCTGGTGCCTTGGAGTCCCATTGAAACATTTGCAGTGCCTG